>JALIGU010000003.1:33313839-33548197 GCA_023053565.1 Aquilegia eximia
AGAGTTCATACTGTAGGCAATTGAAAGGGTCCGCGCAATCGAATACATGTAGAATAATGCATTTTTGTAAAGCATTTCTGTTTATCTTTTGAACTGCGCTTTGACAGGCTATTTTAAGTGATACACATTTCTGTTTAGCTTGATCAGGTAGTTGTTTCTCACATGGTATTTTGTGATCTTCCTGTACCGAAACAATACATTCATTCTACGTCATACAAAACTAAAAAAGATGGATCCGTTCTTTAGCAATTTGTTTATTGTAGGCAACCTGATCTATTCTGCAGCCAAGTTGTAACCATTCTAATTTGATAGTCTGATAGAAATGTTTTCACCACCTAACTTTGCAGTTACTGATTAGATTAATGAATTAGAATTGTTATCCTGCATGCAATTAGGCATCCAGGGCCACCATACGCCAAAGGTTATGATTATGAAAGGTATTTTGTTCAGACTCGAGTACTTGACTCATTCATAGTGATTTAGTCAAAAACTTTCTAGCTAGAAGTCATTGTTTTATGCAAGTAGCTTGCTGGAAAGCTATGATGGGACCTAAGTAGTTACTTCCGAAATTGGGAAAATATCTCTTATAGCTGGCACTGAGGTGCTCACCTCTGTAAGGCCTTTGGAGCTTGCCTCAGCTGCCTTAAGATTGGCCTGTCCACTGTATGTGTTCTGCAGCTTCCCAGGCATCTAAGGCTCTTGACTTAAACAATGCCAAAATTGACTTATATTGTGTGTACTGTGTATTAGATCAGGTTTCTCGATGCTCCATTGTCTTGAAGTTTCCAAAATTTATTCATTTCTACTTTGTTTCTATGCAGACTGTTAAGGATAATTTGAACAACGTAGCACGCTCAATTAATCCTAAATACAATGGTAAATTAAAACGAAACATTAATTTTATAGGAGTTTATTTGAAAGGTAGTCAACCTTGTTCTGTTATCTCATGTAATTTACATGCCCTTTTTCTTGTTTGTCTGTTTTGCAGCTGAGAGTATATTCTTTAAGGTTAGTTTCATTTTTTTTATATACCGATCAGTTTATGTCTTATTATTATTGAAGGACTGTGAGATGTAATTTGGGTTGAACTCAATACGTTTTTCCATGTTTCTGCTGCATCAAAACTGTTAAGTTGGTTGGCCCTTATATTTTGTTAGTCTAGGGATTAATTGAGATTATACTTGGTGCTGTCTATGGATGTCTGGTTACACTTGCTTTGCTGAGAATTTTTCATTCAAGATCTCTCTCCAGTAGCATGTTTATATTTTGATTAACATGTATGTCTATGAAAAGAAGATATCTTAAGTGTAACATCTATCAAAGAATATGGATCCCTAGGAGCTTATATTCGTGTGCACTTGTTACTTATGTTGGAACAATTCTCTGAACAACTACTCAACAAAAGTAGATCTTGTCATCTATTCTATGGATAGGCTTGACTATTCTTCTTCATATTTATATCATCTAAACCTATAAAACGAGGATTGAGCAAATCATGAAACATTACATTGAGACATCTTAGTATTGGTTGGTTTGTTCTCGAGTTGTAAATCAATTACTCATCATCCCAAGTGTCTGATTCATACTAACTTATCTATAATTGATAAATGTAACTGATTTATAGCCGGATGATCTGTATGAAGGTACCTTTTGAAGAAGTTCCAGAACTTGTTGCTGGTCGCAGAGTATTCATCCACAAGGGTTATGCATATGTAGCTATGAACCAGGTAAACATTATAACATATCACCAACAAAAAACTCAAATCATATCTACAAGTCAGACATTCTTGTTTACGAAATATATGTGCTTCCATTCTCTTCAGGTGGGGTCCCTTGTTGTGACTCAGTTCCGCAGCCATTTGTCGAAGGCACTTGTGCTGACAAATAGGTAACTTTGGGGGCACATGTATTTTTCTTATTGGTTGTGAATTATTTTCTTGGAGGTGTATAGGTGATTAGTCAATAACTGTTGTAGAATGCTCCAAAACTCAAGATATTGGGTTTTCTAGTTACTGTAGTTTGTTACTACCAGACAGCATTCCTTATAATATCAGCAGAACACATTTGGAGGGGCTGTTATCTATTCATATTTATGTTGTGAACTCATCTCAATCGTCAACTTTTGCCTTTTTTTCTTACTTTTTTTTCCTGGATAAATAAAACCCATTCAATAATATAATATTGATTACATCAAAGATTTATTCAAAATAGGAATCGGCTCTGCACTAACTTACTAAAGAACACAACCCGATAAACATTTAATTTCTTAGTTTGTAATATACCTTTTCTTAGAAACTCCAAATTGTTGGTGTTGCTGAAGTCTAATATTTTAAATAATACAATCTTGTTATGTGCTAATGTTCATTGTTATATATGCCATATTTTATTGAAGTTGTGTATTTGAAACTTCATAATTGCAATTCATTTTGTGTTTTGGAATGCTATTGACATGCCTTAAATCTATGTTGACACCAAAAAAAAAAAATCCTTAGCGATGCTTTACCAGTTGTCTCAAACTAGTAAGGTCCTTGAACTTCTTGTGCCTGTTTGTCATGCTATTCTGAATTGTTGTATGGTATCTCTTGTTTTTTATTTGGAAAATTGATTGACACTTTGCAGAGTATTTTATTTCATCAGGCCACATGATTCTAAGTTAAGATACAGTATTAAAATCTTAAACTTCTGTGCTTGCAGAAAATGGACATCTACCATTAGAGAGCAAGAAAAGGATCGGTTGACTCCTGTGAGTAAAATTAATAGTAACTGGAATTTATGATACTGATTTTCCAGTAAAGCAAATAGAGTTTGATAATTACATTATTGTGTTTAGATTGTTGAAGCACTAAGCACAAGCTATTTGGGTCCTGACTACTCTCAGGTATTGTATTTTGGCCGGATTCTTTTTTTCTTGAGAAGCTTGCAATTTTTCTCTGATTTGTTTTTCAAGAAATTCAATTTGCTTTTCTTGTTCTATCATGCAGCCCAAAGATTTTTCAGAGATATCAATAAAGGACATTGATAAAGTAGCCAATAGTTGTTTTCCACTATGTATGCGCCACTTGTTTGAGAAGGTAAAAATATTTGTCTGTAATGTTTTCCATGTCGAGGATTTTATTGGAAAAGCGATCATACATGTTCAAGTAATGATCACTCTCTTGCATTCCTGCCTACACTGTCATAACCCTCTGATTTAGAAGTTTCTTAGACAAAATATGTAAAACATGTGTGGCACAATGTGGCATTGTGACGTATAGACAGTTGGTCACATTCTCAGATCTAGTATGGATCATTCATGGACAATAGTTGCCGGCATCACTCTTTTCTTTTTCTTTTTTTTGATGAAAGTAGAATTATTATTAATCACCAAAGAATGTGAATTACTTCCTGATCAGCATGCATATAGCATCGTCAGGTTCAGACTTCAGACACCATTAACACCTACAGTACAGACAAGGACACACAGTACAATACAGTAGGAGTTTTCTATGACTGTTGCCCACACATGGATCCGTCCATAGGGACACCCTGCAGCACCAACAAACCTAGGCTCACCTCACTAGCTGAGATCTTCAGGAGCTCCAACCTACCATGTTCAGCAACTGCTTCTTGTCATCAATCCAGACACTGTTCCCTGTATAGATCTCGGTCCTTGCTGCTCTGCCCAGCCACGCTGCTTCAGCAACTTGTCAGAAGATCCCTGCAACTTGTCCAGTCACCAACTTGTTCACTCATCTGACATCCCTGGGGTGATCAAGATGGGCCCTGATTTATACGGACTCGAACTGTATACTGCAATTTCATAGTGCCTGAGTCACAAGGTATGCGAGGTGTCTGACAAGATGTTGGAGGCAGAAATCCATTACGCCGTTTCCTATAATTCCCCAGACACGTGTTAGACCCACCAGAGGGTGTCAAAATTCAAACCTATAGGGGAATACACTAGGGTTTTTTGTACGCACTCGTAACGACTAGTGTCTGCATCTGTGTATGGTAAACTAGCAATAACTGGTGCCTGCACCCTTCCCCATTATTTTGATTCTAGTATAAAGTTCTGACTCTTTGGTGGGAAACAGTGGTGGTCGATTAACTACAAACTTAAAGCGCTGCCCTTGCAATACTCTTTTAATTATTTTATTTTTCCTTCGTGCTTCATAAGATGGTGTTATTATGTGCAGCTCAGAGAAGATCACCATTTAAAGCATGGAGGAAGGATGCAACTGGGTCTTTTCCTTAAGGTAATTCTGATGCATACATGGTATGTTCATATAATATCGACAAGTGCATCTGATGCATAGATACATAAAACTACCATATATTGTGCGTATGTACATAAAAGTTCAACAGCCCAGTCCCCTCACATGGTCGTCCAAAGACATTGTCTATCTTTCTCTGTTTTAAGTGTATATATATTTTATGTCACTTTGCTAATTCAAGTTCTCTTAGCTTATTCTTGCACCATGAGAACATTTGTTTTAGTTTTCTAGCTATTTCCAATTCTCAGCTCCATGGTTGTTCTAACATGATTTGCTCTCGATTTTTTTTTTTACCGGACCAAATTTCTCAGCTGAGTTAGTCGATCTGTACTGCTTTATTCTACTCTATTTGTCTGTTGCTCAGTCCTATTTGTTTCATTTATTGCAGCTATTCTGGTTTCCAATTTTGTCATTCCTAGTTGCTATTTGCCAACCTATCAGTTTTTTGCTATGCATGCAACATTTCATTTATTACTGTCCCCATTTTAATATCCGTAAAACATGCTAGTCATATATTGGAGGTATTCGTGTGCTTCTACAAATGATTTCGTCCCCATTTAAATTGCACCTAGCTCAATCATCCTTGTCACTGCTACACGATAGAGTACAAGTTTCTTAGTTTTTCAACTTCAGCTCGGTAGAACATGACTGGTTGGTTTGCAGGTGCCAGTTGAGCTCAACTGGTAAAACCTTTGGGTGATGATACCAGAGGTCTGGGGTTTGAATCCCGCCAGCATTATCGAGTTACTAATCTCATTAAAAACAGGCTTACCACAACATTTTTTCCTACCAAAAAAAGAACATGACTGGTTGTTCTGTTATGTAGCACATCAGTAATTTACCTGCAGTATATTGCATTCTTTTATGTCCTCGTGTATGATTGGTCAATTAAATTGACATACTTTTCATAACGTATTAGTGTGTGATATTCCATTACATGTCATTTCGAAATTAACTTAATTCAATCTTAAATTAAAAACTACTTTTGTTCTCATATACTCGGCAAAGAGCATTTTCTCATGTTACTGTTTTGCTACATGCAGGGTGTTGGCTTGAAATTGGAGGATGCTCTTGCATTTTGGAAAGCTGAATTTTCTCGTAAGGTTAGTATTCGATAGTATTCCATCCATATCTACTTGCTAAAAGAGTAAAAGGTTAGGTTCCATTTCTACTTGCATAGAGGCGGTTGGGTGGTCTCCTAAACAGTTGAGTTGCCGTTCCATTTTCTCTGTCAAGTGGTTGACAGATGCGGATTTCCTGGTTGGGATCTGGACTATTAGTAGAAAGGAGAGTGGGAGTTCTTGATTAGGTAACCTTGTATTATCCAAAGATGAGGAACTTAAATTTGTCTGTTTCTCTTTCCTGTGCTTAGGTGGCAAAGGTCCTCAAAATAGGCTTCCACTTGTGCTTGGAGTTTGAACAATTAGATCCTATAATATTTTTCATTCTCCCCTATAGGTGCAATTATGCTTCATAAGCATATGGGATAAGAGAACCCATATAGTATATATATATATATATATATATTGTAAGATTGTAAAACATGAGAGTTTGCTGATAAAGAAGTCGTGAATCCCTAAAGAATATTTCTGTCAATATCATTGTGATTATTAAGCGCCTGATGCATAAATTTAAGGCTTAACACTAGACTCCATGCTTTACGTGCTAGGTGTATGGTTGTCAATGGATTGGTCTTGGACTAAGCATTTTACAAAGTTTGACTATGTACAAGTACGACTGATAGCTCACCCAACTAAAGAGAAAATCTCTAATTGGACCAGTCCATAGACTCTGCTAGCTAAAAGTGCTTGTGTCATTGTTCCATTTACTTGTCCTGGCCAGATACTTTCTAAATTGAGTTACTTGGATTGAGATGAGAGATGCTTTTAAAGGATACCATTGTGGTTTTCATATAAGTAGTTTATGCCAAGATGTTTATTATCTACATTTAATTCATTGATCTCACTCTCATCATGGAACTACCCACTATCTATTCTTAAGTTAGTGATGTATTTTGAGTTCTACCCTTGGTACAACTGTACAAGTGAGTAATAAGGGCTCCTCTATCTAAAAAATACTCCCTCCGTCCCAAATTATAAGTACCTTATTCCTTTTTGGGTTGTCCCGATATAAGTCCCTTTTCATATTTCAACACATATTAATTAAGTTAAATTGTTCTTTTACCTATACTACCCTTGCTTTGGAATTAGAGTAAGAGATGTTTAATAAATAAGACCCATTAAATAGGGGTAAATTTGGAAGTATAGTTAGTAGACAAATAATAAATGATGTTCCCTTAATAAGTAGAATATTCCAAAAGGTACTTATAATTTGGGACGGAGGGAGTATTACTTATTGTGAATATTATGTTTTGTCTCTTCCAATTCACTGCTTCAACTTTCCTACAAATCTACAATAGAATGGCTCTCAGTCATTGATCTGATAATCTGATTGAATATTTGTAGTAGTTTGATCCTTTGTCCAATATTAGTATTAGAGGATAATACATAGACTTACAACATAGACTTACTATGAGATATTAGTATTAGAGACTAAAAAAATTCGACTTTTGCTAATATCATGTTTTGTTTCTTCCAGTTCACCAATTCAATTTTTAAACAATAGAAAGGAATCAGATGGTGTTAACTTTCGGATTAGATCTGATGTTTTTTAGAACATTTGTTTTAGTACTTGTAGCTAGTTTGATCCTTTGGTCAAATAATAGTCTAAGAGTGTAACGCATAGACTTACTATGTGATAATTTACTGACCCTTGGTCAAATATGAATTGCGTGTCATAGGTTGGTGCTGAAAGGTTTGACAAAGAATACGCTTACAGTATTCGCCATAACTATGGAAAGGAAGGAAAGAGGATGGTAATAGTTTTTACTAATTAATAGTAATAAGGAAAGACTATTACGAGACTCTTAGTTTGATTATTTTTAATATTGTATATCTTCTCGCGGCTCCAGGACTACACACCCTTTTCTTGTCAAAAGATCATCTCATCAACACCTGGAGTAGGAGATCACCATGGCTGTCCCTATCGTCATTTCAGGTCCAATATCTGCCTTTTCTTTTTTGTTGTAACATTTGCTTTGAAAACTTTTAAAGTTAAGGACCACGTCTTGTTTGTGGGTGTCTGTAAATTAGTCACCTTTCACAATAATGTGTTAGGTCTGATTCAGAAAATGAGTCTTCTGAGTCAAGGATGTGTCTTGCTTGGGGGTGTATTTATGTTAGTTGCTTTTGCAATAATATGTCCGATTAGGTTTTACAATAATCATTGGGTGCAATTTAAGAAAAGGAGGATTTGCAATTCTGTTTAACACAGCCTTAGTTATTTGATAAGCTTCCCCTTCAAAGTATACTTCAACTTTAAGGTATCAAAAAGATCTGTAAGACAAAGAAGTGGTTATATTTTTCAACAAGTTTCCATGTCCTGTAAGCTCCTCATTTAAACAAAAATAAATTTCATCCTATCACACCTGCACTCATCTTCATGGTTGCCATAAGGCACAAATAAAATATGTCCTAGTTGTTTTAAACAAAAAGCCCCTGTTGTTTTTACGTAGATGACCATCTATTGCAGTTCCACAAAACATAGACAGGTCAGTTTTTGTAAAATGAACCAAAATCAGTGCTCATCTGATCTGGTAACCGATATACTGTGTTGTATAACATAATATTTAGAAGGCCAAGTATTCGTTCTTAATCCATATTGATGTGTATGTATTTCCATCAAAAATTAAAGTGAGGACAACTTGAGAACTGCCCTTGGTAAAATGGGAGTTGGTGGTCATCCAATGGAAAAGGTGATGGAAAAAGTTCGAGATCGGCATTATCAGGTTTAAAAGTCTTACCTTTAATCAAACTAATCAATTTAAATGCTCTTTCTTTTCAAACTTTTGTCCATGTCTTATTAAACTTGAAATACATTTGCAGTTGGCATGCACCTTAACTTTTGAAGCAGTGTACGGCACCTCTTGTGATGCTGGGATTAACCATCCTAACCAGTACTTTACTGACTCTCAAAAGATTTTGCAATCGAAGGTATATCTTGTTTTAGTTTCTATGATGATCTTAGTAAACAGGCGGTGGGGACAAATCATGTTTTTCAGTATACAGATAGATAACATAGCAAATTATGCTATCATGTGGGTTTTATGAATCTGTTTGGTACGTCGTCAATAAATGCTGCTGCTTGGATTTCTTGCAGTCTAACATTTTAATCTCATTGATGATAGTAACCATCCTTATATTATTCATTTGACTAGTAAGATACGATGGTTCTGTTTTCTGTCAAATTCAAAAAGAATATGGAATTTTGGGCTCTAAAAATATGGAATTCATTTGGTTTCAATCGTGATTTTTTTCCAATTTGCAGAACGGTTCTACGAGTTGAAGCTCAACTCTGTCAGATGTGACAAGTGACTGCTTCTATTCAACTCAGGTCTGAATCTTCTTTTAAACACTTACTTTCTATGGTGAATTTGGGAAGTGTAAGATCATGGTCATAGTCTCATAGTATCCCCAGAAGTCATTATTTTTAAAATCCAGTGTCTCACTCCTCGTAACCCTTGACAATGTTGCTACTTTCTGAAGTGACAAAGCGATTGTTCCTTCCCTGCAGAATAGCCACTAATGTTGAATTACAAGTTTCAATTGACTTTACTAAATTTGTCAGAGTATTTATTTGCTGGCATGGTTGGATATGGTTTATTGGATTACAAAGCCTAATTTGATAGAGTTATACATCTTTCATGGACCAAACCTGGGTTAATAGGGAAAATCTATATAACCTACTTTTAGAAAAGGGGTTTTGGTACATTTACAATAACTTGTCCAAGTTTAAAATGTGTTTTGCCACTGTGTTCATATAGCAACACACTACATAGTGGCTAAACAGTTGTTGTCAATTGCTTGGACCGCTACTGCTCTAAATTTGGACTTACGCGTTACGCCCCTGTTTAAACTGTAAAATAACTTACCCCTGCCACCCCCAATTTGAAAAAAAAAATTAGACATACCCCACATTTCAAGTGAAGATAATTGTAGCCATATGATGGATGGCTCAGATGGTGCCACTTCACGAAATGGGGATATGTCTAATATTTTCTCGAATGGGGGCATGCTTAATTTTACAATTGAACAAAGGGGTAATCCAAATCCTTGGTCGGTCCCTTAAACGGCTCCATACTTTGCTGTTACTTCACTTGGTCCATAAAAGGAACAATTTTTTATTGATTTTCTGTGTGGATCGTATCTGATTCCCTCCACGATTAGACTCACTCATGGATACGAGTGTTCTCCTGTGTTTGTTTGCATTGAAAGCTGATTCACTCAAGTGAACTCAGTGTTCAGAACAAGCGCTAAGCATGACATTTGTGCTGGAACAAAACTTTTGATTGCAACTCAAAATCAGAAAATGTTCTGAATATAATAACTCCTAACCAAACACCTTTAACTCCTTATTGCTGGTATCTCAAAGGTGGTCCTCTTGTGGTCCTCTTGTGGTCCTCTTCTGATTAGAGTCAGAGGTGTAAACAAACACTTGAATTATTTTTTTTATATTAGTTGCACCATTTATTTATACATCTATATTGGGCCCCTCAGGCGATTTTTTTATGGGCTGAAAATAAAAACTGTATAATCTAGTTACTGCTTAAGAATGTTCGTAAAATGATGTAGGAGTGGGATGGCTTGGTTTGATGATGCTTTGGAGTTCCTGGGTTGGTGATTTCTGCTGATGATGCTCTGCTGATTCTAAGTTTCGAACAGGCCTGAGGTGGTTGTAGTTTGAGCCTTGTAGTGTAAGGTTGCCACATTTTAATTTATTAATGTAGCATAGGGATGGGGATTTCATACGGTCTGTGACCTGCAGCAGCAGTGGTTGTATGGTGACGGAGATGATAGCTCGTGTTTGTCAGAATATGATTCGGGGAGAAGGATGTGCATCTCCACAGAGAGGTTCTATAATGATCGTAGTTTGTATATCTATTTATGTTGTGTTAAAAAATATGTAAAATGAGAATCTTTCCCATGTGATATTTTAACTAGTAAAATACATGAAGGTTATCTGAAAAATACACCCCTGTATGGAGTATGGACTGTCAGAGTATTTTGGATACTAATACAGACCAAGTTTATTTATGTATGTCGAGGATCAATCAGTTATCCTATGTATAAGAGACCTGACTAAATTTACGACAGACCAAAGCTTATTTACTCAGTTTACTAATGTTTACAATTAAAAGTATTTGCATTTTTTGCAGACATGATGGTTCATTACAAAACTTTGCATTTATTGAAATTCTTGTTGGTGCTGTTCAGGAAATAATTCTTGTCCACCCATAATTAAAACAAGTTGTTATAGTCACAGAGCTGTGGATGGAATCAAGGTTGAGTTAAATTCAATAGGTGAGCACTTGCTACATCTGAGGAGCATGGTTATGCATCTAATTCACTTTTTCTTGCTAGATTTTAACCCTCAGGTCAGTTCAGCCCCACTTACGCCAGCCACGGAGTGGTAGGGTTTGTGATGGATATGCTAAGATTTCAATAACCCCACTTTACCTTTGTCTTTGAGTTTCAGATGGGGATTGTTACAGCCTTTGTGGGTGGAGGATTTACTTTGCTCAATGTTTTTTTTTCGCTTTATCAAGTGATTGATCCAACTGTACCTATGTTTTTCAATGTTGAATACATTGATCACTATGGTCCATCATATCTGCAATATGTCTCCATTTGGGTCCAGTGACCAGTCTCATTCCTTCATCTGAGGATTTATACAGCATTCATCTGTCCCACCTAACACAATTGAGATCATGTTGTTCTGGATCCATAACAATGACTCACTATTGTCTTTAGGACCAATGAACCATGACCATTCACTGTTTCTCTTTTCCATAGCAAAAGCTTTTCACTGTTTCTCCTTTTTCACCTGCTTGTGTGTAAGAACAGTTACTGAAAACTGTCCAGTTGACAACCCTAAACTTGCTTAAATTTGACCGCAGATCTAATTCCATAAACTTGACTAAAGAAAAATGAACAAACAGGTCTATCACTAATGTGTGCAATGAAGCAGGTTGTGCGTTTATAGTGGGTGCATTTAAGTAGGTTTCATTGATTGGCATTATACGTACGATGATTCCCAGGTCGAAGGTTTTATTGTTACCTGAATTGGTTCAAACACAGTCCTTACCTTCCTATACATAGAGTACACAAAATCTTGATCCAATTCAATAAGTGCTACAGGTTGATTTACTGTTCCACATGTGGCTTAATGCTAACTTAGGGCCTACTGTCTGCTGCTAATTGACTTGAGTTTTCAGAATGAGAAGTCTAGAACTAGAAGCCTACCTAACGGATGGTCCCCGGCTGCTGCGAATTTAACTATGCCTGATTCAATTCTACTTAATCTAACTGAAACATTATTTTAAGCATAGTTCATCAATATCTAGCCAATTATATGAAATGGGCAAGGGTGTTTTGCACATTGTTCAAAATGCCGAATAAAAGCGATATATAGTCTCCGTAAAAAAAAAAATATATATGCTGAGATTTCATCACTGAAATCCGATTATACCCAATGGCCGCGGATCTAAGTGTCGGTGTATCCTGATATATGATTCTTGAAAAAACTAATAGATAACATCTTCTTTCTTGATATATATATTGTAGAGCATCATGTATTCTTTGGCAGAAATGAATCTTCTTTACTACGACCACAGGAAATGAGAGAGAATATTCCTATTTCCTACTCCATAATGATGTAGACACGTGGAAGTTAGTTAGTTAGATCCAACGATTCAGGATGGTTATAAGGAAACTGATCGATACATGTAGCATTCTGCATACAAAAGGTACAAACACGTTTTTAGTCTCGGCTGCAGGCCTGCAGTACTGATAGTTACTGGTCACTGGCAAAGGTGACCAGTGCAGTACATCTCTTTCATTCATACTTGAGTTTCAGTTCATAACTTCATATATACTGTACTACTGTAGTATTTACTTTTCAAGAACGTTTTTAGAGAGTTGTATCAAATATCAATACCATTTCCTTGCTTAATATACTGTATGTCACATATTACAAGCCATTTAATTTGTTTACATTATTATTAGGACCTTATGATATATGCACAGCAGCACAGGTACATGATATGATACATACGACACGAGAGCGTGCGATATCGATACTTGGTGAATATTTGGGGACAGTCAAATGACAGTAATCCAAAGTAGGGCAGAGAATAGGTGTCGAGCACGATCGGTTTCTATTCAGATTCATTAGACTCCAGTTACAGGGTATACCAACCCAATCTCCTGCCTTAATCCAAGGCGTTGATGGTGTATAATGTGTATCAGTATCACACATGTGTATCACAACTACAAATATCCCAGAATCATGGCTCCTATGAGTTGCAAAGGGTGTGTATAACCTGGATAATCTTGTGTGTTAAGAATAACACACATTAGGATTTAGGTGGTAGTAATTAATTTGCATGTACACTATTGAATAAATCTAGATATACAGTATGGTTTCAATTGCCCACATGAAATCTGCCACACTTCTTCTGATAAACTTATCAAAGTAAAATAAACAATCTTGTTAATGCCAAATTTCCTTATTAAGGCTAATTTGGGACAAACATGTCTTGGCTAAATTTGGTACTTAAGAATAAATAAATAATATTAAAACATTGACAATAAAATACAGATTGGCCTAACTCACTCCTTTTAATAATTAGGAAGTTGTCCTTTTTGTTTGGTCCATCTTTTAAGCTTAGACTTAAACAGTTAAACATGATTAGTAAATTCTAGCGAATGCATGATGCCTGTATGTGACATATGCAAACACATATGTATAATTCTCAAGGCCATATATATGTTAATGCCTGTACATTGCATGGATGATGGATATGTGCAGCATCAACTTGTCTGAATTTCTTAGTTGTTAGAGTGGAACTTGAAATCGATCTTCTAATTCAAACTCGTGCATGAAGATGTTATTTTATCTATTGGTGTTTGAGCTTTGAACATGAAAGCAAGTGAGCAACAACCTTAGCCAATGTATTCTAGTTATTTTTTGTTTTGTTTTGTGTTGTTGTTTGTTGTTGTGTGACTTATGACTTTGCGAGTCTCTTTGTGGTTCCCAACATTGTCCCCCTTCCACATTTGCAAATCAATTTGAAACTAAATAGGGCTTTTTATGTACAAAGGTTGTTTTATACAATTTTAGGTCCTTTGTGATTGATTTTTTTTTTTATTAAGTTGTATTTGTAACTTGTTCCACTTTGTGTGTGTTAATATAAAGTTTTCTAATTTCCACTTTTTTTTAAAAAAAAAATATCTTCTAATTTCCAGGAGTAACATGAATGTGAAATATAAAATATGCAGGTAAAACCAAACCAACTGTACTGTATTCTAGATTTCTATCCTTATCTTTATCTTTATGCAGGATTAGTTCTTAATTGGATAAATTAAGAATGTGGTATATATTATATGAGAAATGCTAGGGTTACTGCAGAGGTGACGCTTCAGGCTTACCTCATCACAAGATTTTGCCACATGTACCTGTTGAACTTAGTCAAGGTTTTAGTCGGTTTGCATAAAGATTTTAGGAGAGAGAAATAGTGGAGAAAAAATAGGAAAAAAAAATAAAAAAGAATCCTAATAATTAGGAAGTGGAGAAAAAATAAGAAAAAAAATAAAAAAAAATCCTAATAATTAGGACAACCTTCTTTCCTTGTCTTCTCTTCCCCGGATTCTTCCTCTACTCTTAAATCTCAATCTCAATTTTACTAGAACATAAAATAATAAAAAAATCATAAAATTTGGAAGTAGTTTTTTTCAATTTGTGATATTAGTATCTATTATGAAAAGTGTTGCACAGTTGATTCGCTATATATTTTTTTTTGTAGTTTTTTTTATGCAATTAGAAGAATAATGAAGCAAATCCTAGTTATAAATTGTTAGATTTTTTTTGTTTTTTTCAAATGAAGCGAAGAGAAGACGATGAGCCAGACTAAATAAAGAGGTTGTTATCAATTATTTGGAAAAAAATGAGGTTGTTGTAATTATTAGGATTTTTTTATTTTTTTTTTCCTATTTTTTCTCCACTATTTCTCTCTCCTAAAAAAAACTCTTCATATCGTGGAATATATGCAAACCGGCTAAAACCTTAACCAAGTTCAACAAGTACACATGGCGAGATTTGGTGAAGAGGTAAGCCTGGAGCGTTACCTCTGCAGTAACGCTAGCATTTCTCGATCATATTATATATGATTGTGATTATTGTATTACCTAATACATATATCATGGTTATTGTCATATTCCCTCACCCAAATATTTGACATTACCAAGGTTTTCCTTAATGGAAGGCTCTCAAATCACAATTATTGAAATTGGGAAGTTCAAAGGTAGATTATGAACTTAATATATACCATAACTAAGATATTGGTATAACTTTTGATATTTATAAGAGCATTCCCAAAGGTAAAATGGTTTTAGAGGTGCCACGTAGGAGAGAGGGTAAAGGTTTTAGGATTAAACTATGCTAAAAGTGTTTTTTACTTTTAGAGTTGCCAATGGTTGTTTTTGAATGAAAGATAAAAGTAACACAAATGTGACAATCATTTAATGCAATATAATTTTTAATTATTAAACAATCTTATGTGGCACCTTTAAAACTCTTTTAACTCCTTGGCAAATTTGCCAAGGAGTTAAAAGTGTTTTGCTTGAAAAGTGTGTTAAAAGCTACCATTGGCAAGTGTTTTCACTAAAAGCTTACTAAAAGTGTGCTAAAACCTACCATTGGGAATGCTCTAAATAATTTGATGAAGAATGCAAGTATAACAACCTTCTTAAAGAGTTGCACCAGCAAAATATGTGATGTGGAACTGCATTTAGGAATGATATGTAATATGTATGGTATTGAACTTAATGCACACAAAATCCTCTAAAATTTCATAAATAAATAATGGATCCATGTCACATGGTAGTATTACTACTAGTTGTAGGGTTGCATATGATTAACACCTTAATTTATTAAAGTTAGGTTATTAGCAATTTAGCATTGTTGGGGACATGTATGGGAAACCACCTAAAAAAAATGTTTGGACTTATATCAAGTTATCAAATATCAACTACCAAAATTAATACATGAAAATGAAAGAAAAAGAGGAAAAAAGAAAGAAAGAAAGAGAAAAACATGTCATCAAATGTGAAACATGAAACACAAAGACCAAATGCCCATAGGCCATAGTTAACCTTACCTTCCTTTGTTGTACTTTCCCTTCACTTAAAAAGTTGATAGCAACTACACCCTGTCTCTTTCCTTACCACTCCTTTTCTCTCTTTTCCTCAAATAACCCTATTATATAATTAGAATTTAAAACTATATAATATACATTAAAAATAAAAATAATCTCACATTCTCTCTTCACTAGTTTCCAATCTCCATTACCCTTTGCAAAGTTTTTCAAGTGTCTTAATAATTATTACAGTAAAGTCTTAAATACATTATCCAACTTCTCTGTAATGCTCCTTCCAATAATTCTTTGTTTCTTTCTCTAATAAAAATTAAAAACCACAAATCAGTAATAAACACTTTAATTAACTCTTGTGTTCTGCTTATTACAAAAGAAGATCATTGGTTTGGACTTTGGAGAGTTTATTATTCTTCTTAAAAAACCTACACTTACCTACATCATCCCTCCATCAAATCTCTCTCTTTCTCTCTCTTCCTTTTCTACTCTTTATTGGTTTTTATTTTTAAATGGAATCCATGTCAGGGAATGAATGGCTGGAAAGCTTGAGTGAGTCTTCTTCTGCTCCAGTTGTCTGTAAGTACTCTTTGGTCTCTACTCTCTTACTACTAGTTCTATTACTTTCTTTACCCTTTATTTCTGCTACTTTAAACTTGGGTCTGTTTTTTTTTTTTTTTCCCATTTTCTTGGAGATTTTCTGCAATCTAATTATGTACAAGTTACTTACCCAAGATTAGATTTTGGGAAGTTGGGTTTAATTTTTTTTTTTTTGGTTTTTCTGAAACCCCATTTTCCCTTTTTAGCTTTTTATCAAGTAATGTGTGCTGAGTAGTTTAGCACAAGTGCAATTATTTTTTGCTAAATTGGGTGTTTTTTTTTTAGAATTCCATGTATATGAAATGGCGTTATCTTGATTGTTTGGTTTGGTTGAATTTTGAAGGAAAACTAGTTAAGGTGTTGAGATAAGAAGTTAAAGAATTTGATTGTCAGGGGATGATTAGTAGAGTTTTTGGGGAGGAAGAGTGAGAAACTAAGTAGTAGAAGAAGAAGAAGAAGAAGAAGAAGATTCTCAGCAAGCTTTTATGGACTGGGACATGAAAACACCTTCTTGGGATTTCTTGGAGTTTGATCGAGAAACTGGCCCTAATATTGCTTCCCTTGTTGGATCAAGCTGTCTAGGTGAGCAAAGGCCTAGAGGGGATTGTTCTGTAGATTTGAAGCTTGGAAGGTTAGGGGATTTTGGGGAGGGAACAGTGAACAAGTGGAAAGATCCAAGGAATTCAACAATGTCGTCGTCTTCATCGCCATTAAGTTCAGTGAAAAGGCCTAGAGCTCTGGGTAATGGAACACAGATTGTGTCTTGTTTGGTTGATGGATGTACTGCTGACCTTAGTAAATGCAGAGATTATCATAGGCGCCATAAGGTCTGTGAAGTTCATTCTAAGACTCCGAGAGTGACAGTTGGTGGTCAAGAACAACGTTTCTGCCAGCAATGCAGCAGGTATGGATTTCTCCGCTACTTCCCCCTTTATTCTCCATTGCTTTTTTTTCCCATGTTATATTTTTTTTTACCATAAGAATTCTAGACAATAATCTGGTTTTCAAGAAATTCATATAAACTACAATTCTGCTACTTTTTGTGCTTGCAATCTGTTCTCAGTACTGAAGTACTGTAGTGAAGTCCATGTTATTGATAAGTGTTTGAAATGGCAAGATTCAGATTTCAGAGGAATTTATTAGCTTTGACTGCTTTTGCCGACAAAATTGATCATTGTTTAGATCATATAATGTTGCATCACAGGCATACCTTTAGTTGCATCAATTTAAGTATATTCTACTTGTGGACTGAAATATTTTTCGATTCCGGATGCAATACTTTTACATTTTGAGTTTTCGTCTGGTTTCCTTTAGGTTTTCTATAATTGCATTCATCCGGTTTGGTCTTTACATTATGCTGAATTCTCATGTAGCAATCCAGACTATCCTAGAGAAAACGGTAAAGGTATAGGTTTGGTTTAGGTTGATACATATAATGAGCTGAAAGGTGGAAATAATTTAAACTTTCTTTTCAACGTATTCCTCAATAAGTAGTCAGTTTCAAAATGTTCTGTAGAGGAAACATCCTGTCAGTTTCTCTTTCTCTCTCCCTTAAGCAGCAGACCATGAGAGAATTAGATGTTATAGCGTATAAGAAAATAAAGATCTCTTGAATTGATTTGCAAATATTGCTGAAAAATATATTTTCTTAGTGAATAATATTCGGTAAAAATTGATCAAACTACAATTACAATAACATATACTTTGAGCAAGTAGATCTTGAAATAATATTTGCTTCTCATTGCCAAATAAGTCTCTGCGTGAAACTTGTGTCTTCAACACATGCTTCTTTTTCCTTTCTTAGTTTGAACGTTCAGCATAACTTAAGTGGTTAAGTGTATAGCAGAACTATACTAAATTTTCTAGAAGTCCAGAAGGATATGCTTAACCAGTGCATGACATGGATACTGGGTACTTCGTAATTTATCTCCTTTTAGCTTGTGTGGTTCTTCTTATTGTCGAATCTTGTTGTTTAAAATGAAAAAGAAAAACTTGGCATAGAGCATTGCCAGAGTACAATTGGTTCATGTACTCGTTTTCGCAAAACTTGTGACTGAAACACATTTAACTCTTTCATATCTGAGTTCGAATTTTTAGCGCAATCAACTTAAGTTTTTAACATAGTAATATCCCAAATATTACAGAATGATTGCTTACGCAGTGCATGAGATATAATTTGTGATCTCATTTTAGTCTATATCCTCTCTATTTCTTGTTGCATTCAAAATGAAAAAATCCTGGCATAGAGCATTAATGTCCAATTTTTTGAATCAGATATAAGGTAGCTGCACTAACTTTAACACTTTCATGTACGTAGATTGTATCTACTCTGACATTTTTTTTCTCATCATGATTCATCTGCAACATGAACGTTGAACTTCCTACAATCTTGAGTGTAAAGTTTTATAATTTAACTATTCTTCCAATACGACCTTTATGTATTCTGATTGTTTTGTTACTATCTTAACCTTTATCTGGACTTCCTATTTTGGTTTCTGACTTGCAGACAACAATGGACTGTGGAGTTCAACTTCAGTTTATTTCTTCAATTTTCTTGTATAATATGTAACTGTGTTTCTTACTGAAAGTAAAGATATTTTGTTACAAATGCGTGTTCGATTGGAATCGATCAGATGCTTTTGTGGTAGTTAACTAACAAAATGTCAATATCCCTAACGCCATTTCCAATTTGTAGGTTTCATATGTTGGTAGAGTTTGATGAGGTGAAAAGAAGCTGTAGGAAACGTCTCGATGGACACAATCGACGTCGGCGAAAGCCTCAGCCAGAATCTCTGTCCATGAATTCTGGAAGTTTGTTTTCCCATCACCAAGGTTTTGATCCTGTTTGGTGTTTCTATAATTATATTTTTATTCTGTTTGAGCTTAAAAAACTTAAAGAATTACTCACACCATAGGTGACACACCCAATCTGAGAAAGCTCTGGTAGCTTGAGAAGACGATTAAAAACCCTGTTTTAGTTCAACTTTACAGCGCTGCCATTTAAAATTTTGAATTACAAGTGTTTGAATTTATTGTGAAGGTGCCCAATATGAGATGCAAATTGTAATTTTCTTTTATCTCGTCCGTAGCCTGCATTACTTAAGAATCAGGAAACATCTGTTTGAGTTTCACCAAGGAAACAAGTGATACAATGTTCTTTTAATAATCCGATATACATAGTCTGACAAATCAATGGCTTTGTCAGATAAATCTACTCAGACAAATTATATGGCTTCTATACTGTATCTTGATTTTTTTGAGGACTGGCCTTTAGTGTTATTCATATTTCATATTAAAATATACATATCAGATGGTTAAAGACATCATGATTCCTTCTAAATTTATGGTGGCACTATCCTAGTCATTTGTGTGTATAACACCCATCCTTCACTGCACTATGTATGAGGCAGGGTCCGCTTGTGTTCTTTATTCATACATAATTAACTTGACGGCAATTGCTTTATTCTTTTATAGGTACGAGGTTAGTCCCATTTTCTAATGCTCAAGTACGACCTTCAACTACTGTGATGAGCTCAGCCTGGAAAGCTGTTGTCAAAACAGAGGAAGATGCTGCTCAGTATAACAGCCATCCTTCACTGCGTTATGTTGATAGGCACAATCCATTTCCTGGATCGTTCTCTGGAAGCTTCAAAAGGGAGAAGCAATTCCCTTTCTTACCAGTTAACAATCCTGTAGGTGGCCATAGTGTCGCTGAAGTATCAGTCTGCCAGCCCCTTCTCAATACCATTGCCTCATCGCAAAGTGGTCGGACTAGCAGGAAAATGTTCTCTGATGGGTTAAATCAAGTCCTTGACTCTGATTGTGCTCTCTCTCTTCTGTCATCACCGCCAACTCAGACTTCAGGGATCAATATGAGCCATTTGGTGCAGCCTAACAATATCCCCATTGCACAACCCTTGGTATCAGTCATGCAATATAATGGTCTTGGTGGGTATCAATCACAAGGAATAGAAGGTGAACCAATGGATAATGTTTTAGTTTCTGATACCAATGGGATCTATAATGGCTCTTCTCAGAATGGGGTCCAACAAAGGCTTCCCTTCTCTTGGGAGTAGGCAGACAGGGTAGCTGTCTGATTTTTGTGGGATGCAGCAAAAGTTCCCATCTCTTTAGAGTAAACAAGGTAGCAACTAAGTTTCTTGTAATTCTAAGAATTCATTAGACAAAAAAACGGTAAGAATGTAAGATGTTTCGTTCATAACGTCTCATTATCAGATAATACTAGTACTCGATCTATAATATATTGGCACTTAGAAAGGCTGCATGTCAGAATTCAGTCAGGCTGTGACGCAAAGTGTTTGTCACCCACCCTTCTATCATATTTTGGTAGTATCCATGCATGGTCCATGATTCCATGTCAATGATCAGACATATGAGCATGCATTGTTATGTTTGTTTCATTTGATCATTTGTTTTTTCTTTTTTCTTCCAACACTTAACTTGCACTCTCTCTAGTCTCTACAACTAACTTGGTTATCTCACTGAAAGGCATGAATTAGGTAGGTAGAGTAGAGATGCCCATACCTTGCAGGTCAGTTTCAGCTTCATTTATGGTTGTTTGTTGACACAGAAATGGCAGGCACAAGTCTTCCACATTCACCTCTAATAAATACTGTATGTATATGACCAATACGAGTCCATCACCTGCACATACATTTGGACTGCATCTTGTCCATTTCAAATTTACTTAGCTTTGCTGTGTTGTTGGCTTCATTATTAGGGAGCCTAGTTTAACTAGCATTTTAGTCCCTCTTCATTTCCCTCTATTCGTCGAAATGGTAATAGAAGAACCATTAGCAAAGAGGACAAGGAGAAGGAGAAGCTTTATGATTTGGTTCAATGGAAGAATACATACTTATAGATATACTCATTAGACTCTCTGCTTCTTCTTTCGCATCTGCTTCTTGTGTTAATCGCTTTTGGACTCAAGTTGGCAATCATATTCTTATTCGCCCTAAACTTCTTTCTGCTATTTCTTTAAACCCTAATCTTAAGGTAAACTAAAATCCTAACCCTAGAAACGAATTATCAAATTCAAATCAACATTCATTCATTTCTTTCTTTCTTTCTTTGGTTTAGATTGCAGTGAATGAGGTTATCGATAAAGTTCTTTCTGAACCAATTCGACCTCATTTTGTTATAGCTTCTGTTGGAAAGGATTTCGATTTGTCTGTAACTTTAAATCTCGTAAGAAGTATTTTACTGTATTGAATTGGTTAGTTATTTCTTACTATTTCATTTGCTTATATTAGATATATGTACTTATTTCAAATTTTTTGATTTTACAGATTAAGACAAGATTGGGTAAAATAATTCCAATTGTTGTTTCGGATGCTTATGGTATTATTGGTAATGATGCGATTAGCCGATTACTAATGAGTATAAAGAGGTTTGTCAGTTTGTGTTGTAATATGTTTATGTTGTTTTTTGTGTATAAAATTTGTAGAAATGACGTTGAATTGATTTTGTAGGTCAAGTACAAGGAGCCCCACAATTCATTGACAAATGTAAAGTGTGGCATTGTATTGACACTGGGATATTTCCTAGGAATGAAAGTTGCTGCGATTCCTTTAATGTCATCACAGAAGGTAATAATGTGGTGACTTTAATGCACATAATACATCTTGTTCTGTTTCCTGACAAGAAACGCAATATATGACATTTTATTTTTAACATTGCAGAGACCTTCTCAGATGTGCCCACTTGACAAGTTCCCAAGAAAGAAAGTGGGTGCAATCCCTTCAATGCCAGCTCGAGAGGTAATATTGTGAATGAATAATGTGTTCACTTAGAAGCACCTAATACATCTTCTTCTGTTTCCTGACTAGAAACGTAATATATGACATTTTATTTTTAACATCGCAGAGACCTTCTGGGATGTGCCCAATGGCTCTAGTGGATATCATATCAGGATCTTTGTGCAGACATGAAACCTGTTCTTGTCAAGATGGGTAAGCACTAAGCACCATCTTGCATCTTTTTTCCTCCCTACAATTAGTCTTTTTTTTTTTCAGTTGAAAGTAATGTGTTTGCCATGTTTCTTATGTTTTTTTGTTTGTTTATACATTACTCATGTGCAAGTTTGGCTACAGAATTTGAAATTACCTGGCCAGCCCAGGAATGACTATTTCAAGTGAGTATGCAGTTTATTCTGCTTGAATGCATTTATTGTACTTCACCCAACAACGAAAGAAAAAGATTATTCATCGATCTGTTTGTGTTATTATAAGTTTTGTTGTATCAACGAAAAGAAATAGCCAGGGAACTAATTAGAAGAGATTCAGAGAGACTTAGGTTACCAGACAACAAGGATAGCATATCTGTGGAATGATCATTCTTAAATCTTGCACTCCTGATGATCAACTAAAAAGAACTTCTTTGGTTATATTACACCAGTGCCATCTCTCTCAAGAAGGAATATCTCATTTAAGGTTCACTTCTAAGTGTGGAGGAAAGTTTTGGTTAGAATTTCTCTGGATGATCAGGAGAATAATTTGAACAAACAGGTGCATTATGTGTACAGCCTAGGAGGAAACTACTCCTTCTTTCCCTGCTTTCTGAACTGATGTGAGAATTTTAATTGAGTGAACGCAACAAAGTACTGATTGGATATTTTTATCAGAAATAAGGCAAAGAATGGTGACGAAAATTAAGTTCTGGTGCACTAGACTCCTTCTCTGATTATCCAACAGTCCAATGGTCTGAAGTATGCATACCCACATGGCCACACTTGGCAATTTTGTTGGAGAACTATTATAGTTCTCAGCGATTGTTCTAAACCATTGAGATGGTTGTTTTTATTCAGTTTGATCCTTTTTGGGTTTGAAAGGTTATTGATTTAAGGAATTAATTTCAGATCCCCTCTAAATATTATTGCATTTGAATTTTTGATGGATTTTTTTTATAATGAAAACATGCTCTTGACTATGAGTTCAGTTATATAATGTTTTTTTCAATTGCAAGTTTCCGAAGAGTGTAATATCTTTATCTGCATGAGCAGATTATGCTATTTCGAAGGACACCATCATTATAGGCGATGAAAGTGGAGGTTTCGTATGCAGTGATGGAGTTCACCCTACGATTTATAGTGAAAGTCAATTAATATGGCGCACGAATATTATTCAATGGGATGCTGTTGCTCTTGTATTTGCACGGGATAGAAACAAGCCTCAAGGTGCTTCTTTTTCTAATGCAACTTCCCTTTCAATGTTCATAAAGAGTCATGTCTGGCATGTTAAGTACATGTGTACTGCATTTTTATTCTTAATTTTATATGAGGGAAGGAGTTTCTATAATAGACACCCGTACCTATGGACTTGCTATTTAAAGAAGAGCTGTTTCCCAAGATAAGCTTTTCAAAAATCATTGTAGTCCTAAGTTATGTAACTGCTTATAAATGCTATAACTTTGATGGGTCAAACTAGAGTGGAAGTTGCACTGCACTAAAAGCACTCAACGATTCTGTTTTATATTAAAAAAAAAAAATGGAGAAGTCACCCTACTGTAATGGCAAGTTGCTTTCAGAAATGAGGGAATGCTGTAGGGAGAACTGGAGAAGACACCCAACAGTTTTTAGTGTTTGAGGGTCGACGAGCAGATTAACAACTAGAAGCTTGGAACAAAAGTAGAGATTGATATTTTTCTGCAGGTTTTTAATATGAAGTTCACTATGATTATTCAAAAATGTGGTTGCTATACGCTGGGCGTTTCTGAGTTGGGATAGAAATGTAGAATTTGGCTGTCTTTTAGTTGTTTAAACTGTATATGTTTTGGAAGTCCTAGTTGAGTCCAGTTCATTAAAGTTTTGATCTACTTCGGGTTTGCATTATTATGCTGTAGCAATTTAAGAGCTCTTTTCTTTTAGAAGTCTCAAGCCCCAAGTCATGAAATTCTATAATAGAGCCAAACAATCGTTTTCGCATAACTTCAATTTGTCAACTCTTCACTGCCAATCAAATATTCTGCAGTTTTTATATTTTGTTTTTAGATAATTAAGGCTTTACCACCTTATTTGTAGAGATCCCATTGTCTTACGCCAGCTACATCTATTTTTGGGCATGTAGCCATCACATTATAGTTATCATTTTGTATGTTATGTCATACATTTTGTCGTTTAGCATCCTCATTCCTCACTATTATTTCGTTATTTTTTACTCGGCAGGTTCAGGTGAAATTCATTTCAATCTTGCACTGTCTATTGGTGTTTCTCCAATTGGTCCTATATTCAAGGGGGCTTCTGTTAGAGTGAGCAGAGATAAGGAAAGTAGTAAATGTTCTACTTGGCTGACCGCAAAGCGAGAGGGGTCAACAGATAAGCTCGATGGTGAAAGTATTCTTCAAATTCTTGCTGATGTATGTTGTTGTTATCTTCGTATTATTATGTATTCTCTTATGCTTCTCACTTTCTCCTTAGCTAATTTTTTGCCAGTTCCTTAATCAAACTAGTTTTTAGGGTGTGGTTTACTCATTCCCATTATTAATGTGAGGTGAAAATTAGCCACTTTTGCCAAAATTTAACAAAATTACTTAAAAAGGAGAAAAATAACAGGTAATTTACGAAACAGAGACATAACCTATTCGTTTCACCGTAATATTAGACAAAGAATCCTGTGGAACTTATATTTCCAAAATGTAGTTTTTCTGAATACATATAAGAATTAAACACTGAAATCATCATAGTATTATGTGTGGATACCCTTCCCTGATCCTTGACTAACTCCATTGTTCTCATTGCTTTATCTCTTAGCGAGAAAGAAAGTTTGATGTAAAGCCCAGTTACCTCAAAAGCAACGTGATTCACGTCTTCTGACGGGATAAAAGCATAGCAACTCTAGAGACATATGCAACACACATGGAGCTTCTTCTTGATGGGATAAAAGCATAGCAATATGCAACACACATGCAGTCCCACTAGGACCCTATTATAACACAACTTAAAGAACTTTTTTGATGTCATTAATAAGACCCTAATAATATATAACACCAATTAATAAATATTATAGTACTATCCTCGAGAGTCGTATACTTGATTTCCTGCATCACCACTCGTTAAATTACAAAAGTAGTATTCTCAGGAAACTCAAGTTTGTACTCGTATTATTTGATATACTTGATTGACGGAATCTTTTAATCAGGATTTGTTGCTCAATGTTATTTACCCATGAACTTTGGAGACCATTTAATTTTTGTGGATATAATCTCATAGTGGAATTTGAAACTAAGAAATTAAGGGCTAATATAATCCTGTATATATTGCTGGATGATATAGGCAAAATACAAATATACCTTTTCTTTTTTTTTTTAATTATATATACAGGTTCATTATACCGATGGAGATTATTTATATTCTTTGCAGAGTGATATTAATGTCTTGAATCACGACTTGTACCTTGGGGTTACAAAACGAAGAACATGCTCAGTTGGGACTGAGAAAGGGAAGTTTGTTTCTTACTTGGCATTCCATGAAGTTTTGGGGTAACATTTCTAATCTTTAATGTGCCTTTTGTATTCAGACATATTTAGTTGAATGTTATTTATTTAAATTTACAACAAGTTACAAGTTTGAAGGAGCACTGAGCACGAATAATGATGTATAGATGCTGTATGACTAACCTCGTATATGTTGTATGATTTTGTGATTTGACAAATCTCGTTTGAGGTTGTTAACCTTTTGATTGACAAATCTAATTTGGTGATTCGACAACTCTCTTTTTAGCTTGTTAACCTTGATTGTTTTTGGTATACAGTGTGGTATATTTATTATACTCATTGCTACAGTGGACAATAAGATATTACTAGTTGGGGCATTTGTGGTTATTTGTTTTGATACAGTGTATGTTTTATCTTTATAAATTAAACAAGGTGGGAATAAGATATAACAAATGGGTAGGACAACCAGGGGCAATTCAATGGCTTTTTGGGATAACATTTGGTTCCGTTATCACGCCTATGTTCCCCAAGCACTTTCGCCCCTCCATCTGTGGAAACTGGGGATGAGTCGTTCGAGCCCTCCTTTCCAGGGTTAAGTGTGTGGTAATTCCTTCCTTCCTTTCCGAATAGTGGATTCCCGTCTTTTTTGCCTATTTCAATCTTCCTTCCGATGCGGATGGGTAGCTGAGATAGCACAGGCTTCAGGCAGGGAACTCGTTAGGAAAATAATGATCTATAAGTATTGTTTGATTTCTTAAATTCTATAGTATGAGGGGATGGAAATGACTGGAGTGTGTAGTTAAAAATATAATAGGTCAGAAAGCCAAATAAGTTTTATTCATTTAGGAATTTAACAAGTTTAATAATGCTGAGTAATAAATGTTTAGAAAGTCTATCTAGTGTGAAAGTGGGAATCTGTTTAGTTTGGATCTTGTGTCTGAGTGGTTTAAAGCAGGGTTTTGGAGGAGGTTCCTATTCGGGAGCGTAGTATTGAGCAAAAGTGGGAGCTCTGCCTTGTGTGTAAGGATCATGCAGCTAAAATTGTTTACCATAATATTATCAGTTAGGTTTTTGTTGTATTATTAAAAATCCATGGAGAGAACTTTCTTCAATTATACTTTCAGGTCAATATGTTTATAATAAACGGGGAACTTGGGGAGGAAGTCTTACAACGTGTTTCCTGACATTCAGTATCATTGTATCATCGAAATCCATGTTCTGTGCAAGAATCTATTCTAAATCCTTTTTTTTTTTTTTGTTATCGGTTCAATATTGGATATCCATGTGAATACTTTTCTCTGATGTTACTTAGGGCCGATGAGCAATCCTTGTATGTCAGAGGTGATGGACTCAAAACTGGTGATACATTCCAATTCTTCTCTCCAGATCCTCAGATAGGTTTAATTTCACGCGATGATGTATTTGACAACCTCAGGGCTTTGAATCAGAGGAATTGTGATAAGAAGATAGTGTTTGGAGGACTTATCTTCTCTTGGTTCGGCCGTGGAGAGTTGTTCCTTGGACAGCCCAATATTGACGGTTCAGCATTCTTGGAAAATTTTCCTGGTGTCCCACTATCAGGTGTGTTTTGTTGTGGTGAAATTGGACGTAGCCCGTCATCGTCTGCAGAGCAGGATAGTGTTGTACAGAGATCTACAAATTGCTTCAATCATATATATAGCTCTGTGTATCTTGTAATTATGTATACTCCTGCTCTTGGCTATTAAATTAATGTTGTTGAATGTAACTCAAATACTCAATTATGCTTTATTGTTGAGAATATCACCTGTCGTACTTCCTCTTCTTTCCTGTCGGGCTCGTTCTTCTCAGTTTGTCTGACATACTTTTTGACTAGGAAAGGAAGTAAAGCTCATCATCTAACCATGTGATTTCAAAAAAAAAAAAAACCTGTAGTATAGGTGAGCTGTTCCTATATTTACTGCCTACGGAAAAAAAAATTGAAAAACAAAATTCATAATAAGTTGGAGATATATAATATGTTGTGATCAGTATATAGTGGCATTTCTCATATAGAGCTTGGATTATCTGAAAATGTTTGAGCTTCAGTAGAGAACTTTGACAATTGCATAATATAGCATCATCGTGGCAGTGATGCTAGCAGCCTAGCTTTGCACATCTATAAATTCTCTGCAAGTTTGTGGTGGGTAGGTAAGATTTAGTGCAAATCATGTTAATAGCATGTATATGACATTTTGACCACCCTCATAATTTTGGGAGTTTTTTTCTTTCTCTTGCTGAGAATTTTGCCTGTGTATGCAAAGAAGAACGCATATTCAAGCTCGTCGGAAGAAGATTTAGGTACAATTAAACAGTAGCTAGGAAAATGTATTTTGCTCATGAACTTCATGATTAATCATTTTGATTGTAGGTAACTGGTAAGTAGATTAAACTTCGCCAGTCCAAATCTGCGTCGCAGTATTCTTATCTAAAACAAGAATGAAGATAAAAGTGATGGTAAATGTGATATTGGCACAGCTCAATCAGATTAAAAATAAAGATAAAAGTGATGGTAAATGTGATATTGGCACGGCTCAATCAGATTAAAGGACCCAATCTTTGAGAGCTTTCATTTGATTGAGCCATTCCAACACCTCAATATTATCACACATATATCTATCAAAGTATCAATATTCTTGCCTATTAAAACAAAATAAACATGATAATGATTAAAACGTTTATATATAAAACTTTTCACTGGTACCTTCATGACATGATTGCTTCACTTCCATGTAAAGAAGAGAAAGGAAGAGTAGGCTTGAGAATTGGCTGAAAGGAAAATGAAAATGTGGATATATATATATATAACAAGGATGGTTGAGATGTCCATATCTTTCCTTGATATATAGAAAGAAGCCAAAACATATATGTTTTCCAATATAAACATTTATATGATGGTAGTGGTAGTGGTAGTGGTTGATTTATCTTTGGAAAATTGTCAAGGTTGAAGTGCCTTTATTTTCTTATGTCTTCCTAATCATCAACATATATACCTTTTAGCATTTAACTTGCATTTAAAAAATCTCTCATTTTTATCTTGAGGATCATCGGATGGATGAAGGCGAGTCATATCTTTTGACAATTATTTATCATCACCAGAATATGTGAGCACTGAGCATGCAGAGATAATAATAAATTTTATTTGTTGTGATTTTTTTGTAGTAGTTAAATTTTTCGCAGAGATAATATATACCGAGGCAAATATGAAACATGAGTTAACAAACTTAACCAAAGTCATGAATTGTGTGTTACTTGTTTATAGTACTATTTTATGCTGAAATTTGTTGGCAGAGTTGGAACTGGTCTTGATTTCATCGACCATCAACTTTGTAATTTTCCAATTCAAACCTCTCAAGGCCAGTACACACAAGTAAACATGGAAAAACTTTTGTCACTTAAGTCAGAATGCCGTCTAAATGCAGGCTTCAATAACTTTTGTTGCACAAAATGAGCACCTCTTATATAATCAAGAAGGATATATAAGGTTGAAAAAATAAAATAAGATGGAGTAAAATTGGTGTAATTTACACGAATAGCACGAGATATTGTTATAAAAGAAAATTGTAGTCAGATAGTATAAACTATGATATCTTTAGATGAAATAGTGGACTACTAATTTTGGCCTGCCGGCTACTAAGATCCCTTACTGGTATACTGGTATCTAGTAACATAATACATATGTTTTAAACTGCAACAAGGGCATTTTCCCGAATCGTCTTCTCTTAACTTTTAGTAATCTATTCGGCCTTTTCGTTGCTCGTTTTATAATTTTTTTTTTCTCATTTTAAGCAAAGTTGTGATGTCAGGCTTCACTAACAGATTATGTCATGGTATTTTTGAATTTCCATTGGAAAAAAAGGCAGAAAAAAAAAAATGGAGTGGGGCATTATTAGGTTCAATAGTAACTAAAGAAATTCATAATTGAAGAGAAAAATATGTAATCTCTTTGTTATATCTTGTAGTAGATGGAAATGGTATCAAGTGGAACCCCACATTTTTAAAGGTAGATCTTATTGGTTGGTAGTTGGTATTCTAGAAATTGATTGGCCAAGAAAGGTGAGGCTAGATACAGTAGTTTCTGTATTATATTATGCCCAACACTTTCCTACTTTGACACTTTGTTATTGTTTCTCTCCTTTTGGTTGATATATATTAGGTTACACTGAATTTCATCTGACGTGGAACAAAATTTAAAGAATGTTTCGTAAATCTTAGATTATCAATTTCAACCTCAAGTATATATTATGCTCACTATTTTGTTTGTTTGTCCTCAAATAACAAAATTCAACTTGTTAGTTGTTAGGTTCGTATGTTGGAGCAGAATAAGGATCTTAATGGTGAGCAACAGACAAGTGCAGACACTCCAACACCAGGGCACTATGAAACAAACCATTAGTGCAGCATATTAGTATGCCACAGTGGTGAAGCATTGGGACTTTGATGCTGGTTTCTTCCTGCTGTACAGGCTACAGTTCAGTGCTACAACCTCTTGTATGGGTCACTGCAGGCTGGTGTATGGATGTTTATACTAGGTTACATTCATCTGTAGTTTTCTATGTAAAGGGGGGGAGTTTCAAGCCTATGATAGGCCTTGTGTAAGAGGTGCATGTCTCTGGGATACCTGGTGATGCTCTGATCAGGAGTGTGCTGCTCAGGAAAATGTATTGTTTGATCTCAGCTAATTAAATTTTAACCTTTATCAAAAAATAAAAAAATAAAAAATATTAGTATGCCACAATATGCTTGTGGCTTTCGTCTTGATGCCGTACGTACATGTTTCTGCAAATTAGCATGCGCTGGTTCAGATTATTTGCCTAGACCAATAAACTTTAACGTAAAACAAAGTTTAACTGCATTACATGCTCAGCAAGTATGCTGGTCTATTTGATTGCATTTTCAATCAATTCTTTCTACAAACATCACAAACAAGTAGTGAAAAATTTAATGTTTGCTATAGAGTGGCTTTGGGGCTTATTTCCTCACAAAATACAATTCTAAATAGCAGATGCAACATACAAATTCTTCAAATGGGAATACCAAAAGACTTTTTCAACTTCTCCACTTCCAAATAAACTGTAGAGTAAGGGAGGAACTCAGAGAAATAGCTCTTACTCAGATCATTGATAGCAACAGCAAGTTTAGGGATCTCCAAGATTTCTTCATGGGTCAGACTCCGAACATATCTTGCTGGGTTCCCAGCCCATAGTTCTCCTGTTGGAATCCTCCTGCCTGGAGGAACAACAGATCCAGCTTCAAGGATTGAATTAGTCTCGACTAATGAACCTTCCATAAGGATGGAGTGCTGCCCTATAATGCATTCTGGCTCGATCGTGCAAGAACGCAGAAGACAGTAAGCACCAATTGTCACAAACCTTTCAATTGAAGTTTCCGCAGGCAACCCTAAAAAACCAAAACAAGTACTTGTATAAGACGAGGTATGATGCTTTGACAACATAAAGAAAAATTTAAAAGATGTGAGAAGAAACTAATTTCACAAAAGTTTATTGGTGGTTGTTTCATGACTTGAAGTTAACCCTATTTAACCAATTAACAAGCTAACTTCAGAACATCATCTTGTCAATGCTATTGTAAATGACTGTAATGCTTTCTTCTATTACAAATGAACTGTCCCGGGAAGCACATGCAGGTCATCCTTGTATTTGGATTGACATATCTTCTCGGTCTTGGTTAAAACTAACTTAGACGAGATTAACCATGTGAACCACCACATATAACACTGTCAAGTATTAATAAGATAGGGGAAAAAACTAGTGTTTCCTACAGTTATCCCTTGAGAAAAGCAATGTTCTTATAACATAAAATGATGCTTGATGGATGGCTGCACTACTTATGAGCTATGCTGTCAGGGGCGGATCGGAGCGCCAGGCGCTCGGTTTCGCAGGAACCGCCTCGACCGCCCAGGCGGCGCCCTGCTAAGACCCCCAGTTTACTGTTTAAGTTTGCTACTTTACTGTTTAACTGTTTAGTGAGCAGTGACTACTGACGAACAGCAGTAGCAGCAGGCAGCAGCAGCAGTCGGAGAAGAAGTGAAGAACTGAAGCAGCAACAGCAGAAGAGAGAAGAAGTAGCAGCAGGGATTTTAATTTTTTTTTTTTAGCTAACCTTTTAATCTTTTCTGGACATGGGCTTTTTGCCTTTTTTTCAGGTTTGGGCCGCCTTGAGCGCGTCTGTATGAGCCGCTCTGGACAGAGCGATGCGCCTGGGCAGCGCTCAGGCGAACCAAAGCGTTTTAGGCGTTGTTTCTTTACAGCGGAGCGTTCTCTTTACGAAATAGCGCCGCCTAGGCGCCGCCCTTGACAGCATAGCTTATGAGACAATCAAAGGATCTTAACAGAATAATATGAAAAAGTTCAGTAAAGAATTCAAGATGGTTTGGGCATGTATAACCAAAATAATAATAATAATAATAACATGAAAGCATTAGAAATTGCTGCCCAAAGTGCAACTTGCAAACTTTAAAAAGAAGTGATCAATGATGTCATAAGCTATGCTGTCAGGGGCGGCGCTGGCATTTTGGAAAGAGGATGTTCCGCTGTAAAGAAACAACGCCTAAAACGCTTTGGTTCGCCTGAGCGCCGCTCAGGCGCAACGCTCTGTCCAGAGCGGCCCATACAGACGCGCTCAAGGCGGCCCAAACCTGAAAAAAAGGCAAAAAGCCCATGTCCAGAAAAGATTAAAAGGTTAGCTAAAAAAAAAAAAAAATTAAAATCGCTGCTGCTACTTCTTCTCTCTTTTCCGGCTGCTGCTGTTGCTGCTTCAGTTCTTCACTTCTTTTCCGACTGCTGCTGCTGCCTGCTGCTACTGCTGTTAGTCAGTAGTCACTGCTCACTAAACAGTTAAACACTAAACAGTAAACTAGTAAAGTAGCAAACTTAAACAGTAAACTGGAGGTCTTAGCAGGGCGCCGTCTGGGCGGTCGAGGCGGTTCCTGCGAAACCGAGCGCCTGGCGCTCCGCTCCGCCCCTGACAGCATAGGTCCTAAGTCTAATGTTGGATAATGGCTTAGTTTGACGAAAAGGCCGATAAACAGCCTGGTTCCACTGTAAAATAATGGCTAAGAGACTTTAGGCTTGAAGTAGAGACTCGAGAGTAAAACATTAAGGCTGTGTTTGGTTGGCGGAATTTGAATTCCGGGAATTTGAAGGGTAATAAAGGAATAGCGAATGATAGGGGAGGAGATCGGGAGCACAAAAGGAGGAGAATGGAGGCGAAGATAGACGGAATTCTGCGCGATATTAAATACTTGACTTATCTGTCTCGCCGGGTTCAGAAACTGGTTTCCATTTTTTATATAAGGAAACCATATTCCTGAGATTTAAACGTAGCCGGAATCTGCTTTCCGAATTTATCTCTAAAAACCTAGTGATTTCGCCTGATTTTCTGCTACTTTCCAGGAAAATGAAATGACTCGAACCAAACACAGCCTAAAGGGAATCAGGGGAGAGTCATCACTCATCTGTCCTTGGATCTGGACTTATAGTCATGAAGCCTAAGGAAGAGTTGAAATCGTCCTTATTTCATTGCTTGGTTATCATGAGACTGCCACCATCTCACCACTCACTGGGAATTTCATCTGCATTCCAGACACATTTTTGACATACATGCCCTGACTCTCAACTGGTTGGCAGCTCAAAAAAGTTCAAACTCATCATATGGAATAGCCTTGATAGGTGATAGAAGGCGTACACTTTGTACCTGGTATGGCCAACTTTCTTGTTTGTTGTATACTTAGATGACATCCAAACCCAACCCTACAATACCACCTACAAAATGCTGCCTCAGCATTCGGCAAGTTAATTTCACTGCGCCCGGACTACACTCATCTCAGGTTTCTAACTTGAAGATCAGTTTTTGCCTCTCTACATATGCATTTATGAACAAGTCATTGTGCACTAAAACAGTCATCCTTAATAACTAATATGATGACAAACAATTACGGCCAATCCAATGTTTTGGACAGCATATCTTCATACACAAGAAGATGCACTCTACCTATAGCTAGATTGGCTTTTGATCAACAGGTAGTTGGGTACATATAACAAGTGACATCCAGTCCTCTATGTGACGAAACATATCATTTTTTTTTTGTTTGGTAATATATGACACAATTTAAAATTTTAGAGCCTTAGCTATGTACAAATTTGGAAAAGCTATGTAAAATAACAAATTCCGTTCCTAACCGAGTTCAATAAACGTAAAGTTGATTTCATCATAAAAAGGGTGTAATTCACACTTCTATGACGCTTAAAACACTTAATCTAAGTAGCAAAATAACGGGATCAACGTGCACAAAAGGAACCATTAATCATTTGAAAGAATAATATGCAGAGGGAACTTACATACAACTCCTAGGTGTTCGACACATAAATCATATTGCCTTGCCTATCATTAGGTTCATATTATTTATAAACCGTCAACTGATATTGACAGCGTGAAATCCAAAGCATGTGGACATCAGTAGCATATAGAGGAAATAGAAAGTCTGTCATTAGATATTTTCGACACTAAGTTACTAACACTTGGAGATTCGACTTCTTAACTTTTCTATCTCTGACAGTTGATAATAACTTACAAGTTGACGTGAATGTATATATCATGTAATGAGTATGCATAAATGATGAACAAAGTAAAGTGAATGTGGTCAAACCAAATACAACAGTACAGAGCATGTTGAGATTTACAGACATTTCGACAAGAGAAGAAAATGCAGCCCTGATCCAAAGCATAAAGATGTCTGCACAATCAATGTCTTCCTCATAAAACTTTGGTGTTTGTTCTGCGTAAAATTCTATAATCCATGTTCTCGGTTTTGGTTATATCCCTACTTGTGACGTACTCTCTTTACTATGGTCACAGCCATCAAATTGCAATGAAACCTTAACACTACGCAGATTCCTATTTCGGATCCCATGGGCTCAAACTTTTTATAAGGGTTGGAGAGAAAGTTAGGGCTTAAGAGATATACAAAGAACTGATATATCCAGCCAGCGATACTGTTTTAGCAATAGAGTTAATTTGTCTTTTGTTGGAAAATTACTATTTTTCTTAAATAGTTCATATTATACCTATTCTCTTTAAATAAACCAGCATAACAGAATCTTACTGGTCTGGAGGAGTGAGAAAATGCACTGAACTTACAAGAGATGCAAGAAAAAAGCACAAAAGAAAACTACAGAAGGAATCAGTAAAACATTTACCAAATCATAAAAAAGGACTCTTACGGCTCTAACAAGACACATAAACGCTTTCTAACAGTTTCTGTTTGGTCTGTTCATCTGTTGGATACCGATTCACACTTATAGAAAATCATAATTCTCGCAAACATCAATTTCCTATCATTTACAACTTTTTTTTAAGAAAAGGTTACTTAACCCCTCTTTCTTTCACATGTTTGGGATTTTACAAGTAAACCCTATACTCCGACCCACTCATTATTTCAAATTAACCCTCAAGAACTTTTAATAATACATGGAATCCCTACAATACATAGAAACTGACCTAAAAAGGATGTTTTGCATCCCAAATCCAATAACCATATTTGTGCTATAACAATAGAAGAGGAAAGGAATGAAAACACTTATAACAAGAAAATATCAATCAAGAAAGAATTTCACCAGATTGGAAGGAATCATAAATTTGTTTTGTTTGAGCCCCTACTTATACTTGAAGAGGTTGGTCACCTGGGTGGTTAAATTTCCAAAACAGGCAACACTGGATAATGTGAGTTTGGGGCAAAAACTATTTAAGAGAATCTTGATGTCAGGCTCACTGGTGAGTTTCTGGGCCAATTGCTGAAGGAGCATTGGTATTGTTGCTATTAGTAAGACTAGGAAAGCGCATGTGTGTGTTACGGGGAACTTCTTGTAAGAGAAGCAGCCAAAAGAGGCTTTTTAAGGGAGCCTATTGCCAGGCACCCCAGTCAGCTTCTAGGCCAACACAGATTAGAGTTTTGGTAGTTTCTTCAGTATATAACGGCTCCTACTAGGCTGATGCTACAGGAAATAGAACTGTTAAGCCACACCAAAGCCACCAAACCAACTACAAATCAGCAATTTAAAGTGCAAAACAAAGATTTAATGCATAAAACCTCAGTTAAATTACAAGGATGAAGATTATATATCAAATATGATTATATGAAGATATGATGAAGCATAAAACATGAACATACACAAACAAGACTAAGCTTAATTATCTAAAATCGTTCCAATTTTATCTAAAATCAAATTGCTTGTGTAGAACATTTTTTAGCTCCTTATGAGGGTTTGTTTCTTAAAGATATAATCATTTCCTCTATAGTCCACACTGCTAACAATGAACGATTTCCACATATCTAAGGCTCTAAGCTCATGGTTAGGCAACACTGAATATGATAATGAAATACATATTTCAAAGTCGCAAATTCCGTTCCTGAACTAATTCAATAAATGGCGAGTTGATTTTGTCATCATATAAAAGGTGCAATTCACAATTCTATGACAATTAAAACAGTTAACCCAATTACCCAAGTCGCAAAATTATGGGAACAACGTGCAGAGAAGGAACCATTAATCTTTTGAAAATAATATGCAGAGGGATATTACATACAAGTATACAACTCCTAGGTATTCTGTCACAAATAACATTGCTTTACCTATCATAAGGTTCATATTATTATTTCTGAACCATGGGCTTGGGGTTTTAAGGATATTAAATCAACTTTATCAACTAATATCTATGTTGTCACGGGTGGCGCTAAGGCGATAAAGGCGGAATATTGGCAGCACCACGCCTCGCCTACTCTAATCACGCACCATTTTCGCTTTTAACCTCTAGGCGCACCTAGGCAGGTCGCCTTTCTTAAGGCGGAAGCAAAAAAGGCGGAAAAGGCGTTCTTCTTCTTCTTCATTTATTTTTATTTTTATGATCTGGAGTAGAGAATCAGACTCTAGATTTCTAGAAAAGATGGGACCTTCATCTTCCATTTTGGATAGAAAGTTGCTAAAAAATGCTGCAGGGGTATATTTTTTTGAAAAAAAAAACTGCTAAGATGGATACATAGTTTTCAAAAAATTTGTTACAGGTCCTGTCCAGGGTGGCGCCAAGGCGACCAAGGCGGTATATGGAGTTCTGGCGCCTGGCGCCTCGCCTCGCCTGTGACAACATAGACTAATATTGACCGTGTGAAATCCAGAGCATGTCAACATCACTAGCATATAGAGGGAAAAAAAAGTCTGAGATATTTTCTACACTAAGTTACTATCATTTTGTGATTCGACTTCTTAACTTTTGTATCTCTGGAAGTTGATTATATTGGTTACAAGTTGAAAATAATGAATATATCACGTAATGAGTATGCATTAAATGGTGAACAAAAGTAAATGTGGTCAAACCAAATATAATTGTACAGAGCATGTTGAGATTTATAGACACTTCAAGTCTCAACAAGTAAGCAAAGAAAGGGCAGTCCTGACAAATATTTCCCAAAGCCTATCAGCACAAGATAAAGATGTCTGCATAATGAATGCCTTCCTCACAAAACTTGGGTGAGTGTTCTGCCTAGACTTTGGTGATTCTATGATCATTAATCTATATTGTGAAGTGTGAACTACTAGGGACATCTAGAATATTCCAGTGTGTGATGTAATCTTTGCATTACGGCTTTAAGAAGACACATAACCGCCTTCTAAAAGTTTTTCTTTGGTCTGTTAATCTGTCTGTTAATCACAATTTTCGACCAGATTATTCAATTTCCTATCATTTACAAGTTTTGACTCCTCGTTCTTTCACATGTTTGGGATTTTCTACGAAAACCTTATATTCTGATCACTCATTAACCCTCAACCCTATAATACATAGCAAAGGAACTAAGAAGACGTCTCACAACCCAAATCCAATGAACCATATTTGTGTTATAACAATAGATAAAGAAAGGAATGAAAACACTTTAACATAAAAACACCAATCAAGAAAGACTTTCACCAGAATTCAGGAATCAAAAATTTTGTGTTGTTTAAGGCCCTAGTTACATTTGAAGAAGTTAATCGCCTGGGTGGAGAAATTCCCGAAAAGGACAACACTGGACAAAGTGTGGGGGCAAAAACCTATTTAAGAGAGCCCTTGATGTCACTCCTTGTAAGAGAGCAGGGAAAAAAGGGTTTTTCAAGGGAGCCTATTGCCAGGCACCCTAGTCAGTTTCTAGGCCAACACAGATGTGAGTTCTGGTAGTTCTTCAGTATAGAAGGGCTCCTTCTAGGCTGATTGCCACATTTTAAAAATAAATGCTAAGCCGCACCAAACCAACTTCAAATCAGTGACTTGAAGTGCAAAACAAAGATTTTATGCAAAACATCTCAGCTAAATTAACACAGATGAAGAATATATATGATGTATGAATGCATCATGAAACATGAAACATGAACACATACACAAAATAAAAGAGATATAAATGAGTGATCATCCTCTCAATATATTTAATCAATCATATTTCTCACCTATCTAAAATTGTTCCAATCTTACCTAAAATCAAAATGTTTGAGTAGAGCATTGTTTAATTTAGCTCCTTACGAAGGTTTGTGTTCGACCAGAAAAACTAATGTCTTCTATAGTCCACCCACACTGCTAAACAATGAACAATTTCCACACATCTAAGCCGACTAATACCTAACTGATTAAAAATTTCGTTTATTATACCAAAATCATAATCTAACCTATCAAATTCCAAAATTCTGAAAATAAATCTCATTCTTGAGAAAATTTAACAATCCAATAAAAGAAATGAAGATAGAAACCTGTAGGAGAAGCCCAAGCAGCATGAAGAACAGAACGTTCTTGAACATTAGAACAAAAACCAATAGTAATCTTGTTAAGATCACCACGAAGAACAGATCCATTCCAAACAGAAGATCCATCAGAAACAGTAACTTGACCAGCTAATACAACATTTGGAGCAACATATGCATCAACAGCAATCTTTGGAATCCATTGACCTAATGGTATTATTCTTCTTTGACCTCTATAATCCCATTTCACTCGTGGATCTGATGATGATGATGTTAATGTTGCTTTTGTTCCAATTGTTGATTGTGATGGCGGTGATGATGATGATGATGCTGTTGCTACAGAAGCGGTTGAGAAGTTTCGAGAAAGTGTTGTTGCTGGTTTTAGGGCTCTTTTTGATAATCGAGCTGCTAAACTCGCCATTTCTCTCTTTACCAAACAACAAAGTGAAGAAGTGAGAGAGAGAGAGAGAGAAAAAGGAAGTGAAGAAGAAGAAGTTAACAGGTGAGAAAAGAACTTGGAGGCCCATATCAAGAAAAGCCCAATATTGAGACTTAGAAAAGCCCAATTGAATTCAAAAACTCAGTATATAATAATAATTATAATACAGTACCTTTTCTTTCCATCTTTCCCTCTTTCATCAAACAACTTTACAACTCTCTAATTCTATCTCTTCTTGCTCGATTGGTTTAAAGAATGAAAAAAAAAAATCCTAATTGTTGTTTGTTGATAATGGAAGAAGAAGAAGAAGAAGAAGAAGAAGTTTGTTGTTTATTGAAGAAGAAGAAGAGACGGTTATGTTACCGTTGTGTTCTAATGTAGGGGTACTACATACAACATACATGTGGCACCATCTCTACCGTTCATCATGGTGCCACGTGTCAACATCTAATGGGCTCTCTCTTGATGACACAAGTTACAAAGTTAAAGCCAATTACTACAAAGATATTCTCTCATTATTACCCTAGTAAATGCTAAGAATGGAGTTACATTGTAGCCTATAAATATGAAGGCAAGCTACTCATTCTAGGCATGTTCTCATCTCTGCTCACATGGTCTGATAGCCGAATGCTCCCAACACGACCTCATGGTGAGGTCTCAATATCAACGACCTCTCTAATCTCTCATGATGAGACCTCACCTCTCAGGTCTCATCTCTCTCTTGAGCTCTCTCCATTATCAAGCTCCCATTTTGTATCACCACTACTATAATAAACTTCATTCTCTCTCTCCGTGGATGTAGGCACAATTGCCGAACCACGTATACAATGGTGTTCATGTCTCTACTTTATTATTATTGTTCATATCATACAGATCATCATCTTTCATTAATGTATTGACCAACCTCACAAATATGGTTAATACATTTGGCGCCGACTACACGGACTTGGGATTTTCTCAAGCGAATTCCACCCACCAACCCCACCGAACACCATTGTTCTAAGGTTCTCAGATGGTGATTTTCAAGAAATTCATTGAATTTGAAAAGACAGAATTGCAACTCACAGTTGGGGGCTTGAAGCAAATAAAGATAAGTATCAATTCACTATAATATTTGTTTATGTTTACCCACTCAAAGAGACCTCCATTTCTTACTGTTCATTCTATTTTGTCTCCCACAAATTGACTATTATATGCATCTATGTAACATATATTCTCATAACTCGATCAAGATTTTATATCATCAGTTACATTCTTAATGGCCACATGTTCAGGTCTTGCAGAGACCTCCTCACATATTCAGGTCTCTAAGCAGACGAGCTCAGGTCTCATCGCGACCTGACCTCTTATTCAGGTCCCTAAGCCAACGACCTCTCAGGTCCCTAAGCCAACGACCTCTCAGGTCCCTAAGCTAACGACCTCTCAGGTCCTTCATACCAGGTCCTTCATGCCAGGTCCTTCATACCAGGTCCCTCATACCAGGTCCTTCATGCCAGGTCCTTCATCGCGACCTCACCAGGTCTATCAATGACCTCTTCAAATTACAGGTCTTTCAACGACCTCAAGAACATTTATGCCATACAGGGGGCTATTCTCACTTTATCTAATGAAATTAACTTATTATTAGCACAATTAGCTATTAATGATATTTTTTGTAGCTCTCTCTATGTGCAGGTCACATGAACACGACCTCACTCCCCATGAGCTATTTTTGCACAAATGTGCCACATTGCTTTCACTTAACTCTTTACAAGTGAAATGCTTGATATACAATACGACCACCCTCATTGACTAGTGAGTCACTCGTATGCGGGACGACCTCAAACACAATTCTCTAGCCACACGCCTGGTCGAACGCATTCACTCTCTACGCAATGCAGACCCACAAAGGCCACATGCCCGAGAATTGTCAAACAGGTCTCCACGCTGCGACCATTCACTAGATCGGGCACCAAAAGGTTCCAAGTAACTCTCAAAACACTTGGTCAACCAATGTTCTTTCTCAAACGAGCTACATTGCACTCCAAAGTGCCATATCTATCGAAGTGTCCAGTCACAAGGCGACAAAGATAGTACATACAAGTCATAAGGAAGACGTACAATTCCATGTAAGTCTTTTATTGAATTTTATAATGTTTCACATGCTAACATTATCAGGTCTATGCAACTCGACCACAAAAAGGCGACCACCTTAAAGTATGACCGAGACCAACAACCCATGCATACAAGAAGACCCACTTCAGTACGACCTGCTTGCAGCTGTCCATCTCGTCTACATGCCTTCTGAACGAGCTACCAGGTCTCCCTGGAAGTAACTAGCTCGCTATACACAAATTCATGATCGAGTTGCCATTACCACAAGGGACCTTCATCGCGTCTTGCAAATCTCAATGATCAAGCTCATCAAAATTTGGGGCAGATCGACTTCGTTAAGGAACCCCATATTTCATTCATCTTGGGGGCTAGATCGGTTCGATTACTTCTTTTCAGCCCGAACTCCGTTCAACCTAAAAAGAGGGGGCTTATGTAGGGGTACTACATACAACATACATGTGGCACCATCTCTACCGTTCATCATGGTGCCACGTGTCAACATCTAATGGGCTCTCTCTTGATGACACAAGTTACAAAGTTAAAGCCAATTACTACAAAGATATTCTCTCATTATTACCCTAGTAAATGCTAAGAATGGAGTTACATTGTAGCCTATAAATATGAAGGCAAGCTACTCATTCTAGGCATGTTCTCATCTCTGCTCACATGGTCTGATAGCCGAATGCTCCCAACACGACCTCATGGTGAGGTCTCAATATCAACGACCTCTCTAATCTCTCATGATGAGACCTCACCTCTCAGGTCTCATCTCTCTCTTGAGCTCTCTCCATTATCAAGCTCCCATTTTGTATCACCACTACTATAATAAACTTCATTCTCTCTCTCCGTGGATGTAGACACAATTGCCGAACCACGTATACAATGGTGTTCATGTCTCTACTTTATTATTATTGTTCATATCATACAGATCATCATCTTTTATTAATGTATTGACCAACCTCACAAATATGGTTAATACATCTAAGATCTTGTTTTCACTTATTTAGAACCATGAGTCATGACACATATAACATTGTTATGCAGGGTGTTCTGAAAGTTAATCAATGTATTGAAATCCATCCTGGTATTGTAGTGAAGGAAAATGGTACCATCAAGTGCACCCCAATATATTCAAGAATAGTTTCACTATTTGCAGAGCAGAATGAGCTTCAGTTTGCTGTGTCCGTCTTATCGGAGTTGGCACCACCATGGATCCCACTTTGACACGTGCTGATAGGCTTGTGGGTCAGACTCTTGGGCAGGTGGGATCACTATCATCATCATCAGATGTTAATGTTAATGATGTTTTTGTCAAGCTTGAGGTATGTACGTTACTGAATCTTGAAGCAATTCTTTCAGCATTCACTACTCACTACTCACTAGTACAATATGAAAGTAACAAACTAAAGAATTGAGAAAAGGGGCGGAATTGACATTACAGACAAACAAAGACTACTGGGGAACATGTAAAGATGACTTCAAGAGATTATGGGTTCATTAAATCTCTTAAACATCTTCGTTCCTGCATTTTAGGGAAAATTTGTCAAAACCCCCTACATTTTGACCGGGTTTGGCGAGAACCCCCTAATGTTGTCCAAGCTTGGTGTAAACCCCCTTCTGTTAAGCACCTCCAAGTTTCCGTCCATTCATAGTTTGTTTGCCCATTATACCCTTAATTCAAATAGTTTGTCTAAACCCCCCCAAAAAATTGTTAACATAACTTATTTGACAGAAGTTAAGTAGCCGTTCGGATTACAATTTTTAAATTTTATTAACAATTTTTTGGGGGGTTTAGACAAACTGACAGAAGTTAAGGGTATAATGGGCAGACAAACTATGAATGAACGGAAACTTAGGGGGTGCTTAACAGAAGGGGGGTTTACGCCAAGCTTGGACAACATTAGGGGGTTCTCGCTAAACCCGGTCAAAACTTGGGGGGTTTTGACCAATTTTTCCTGCATTTTATGCCATCTACTATTGGTGTTTATTTAATGATTTTATAAAAACCTCAGATTAGAAAACCCATATCCCAAATATTTTATCATCATTTGAGACTGATGAAGTATTGAAATGAACCCAAAATTTTGTGTGGATACATTATTCTTTGAACTGAAACGTTCACACCATATAAACCTGCAATGGGAACTCAAAAAATATTAAATAAAATAAGGAAGAATGGGAAATGCATGCTAAAAGAAACTCATTTCCTACATATGTCATAACATCTTACTTGTTCATATAGATGAACTTTTTCTTCCTTTATCGGCTGTTGGGAGTTAGGACAAAGGTTACAGACAGGCAAGGGAAAGTGGCAAAGTTGCAAAAGGAAGAGATGTTTTTGCTGAACATAGGCTCAATGTCTGTTGGTGCCGAAGTGATTGCAGTCATAAATGATCTTGCTAAGCTGTGCCTCAAGTCTCCTGTTTGCACAAGCAAAGGGGAGAAGGTTGCCCTCAGCTGGAGAGTTGATAAGCACTGACGTCTCATTGGATGGGGACAGATTCAAGCTGGAATCACTATTCAGGTCCCCACCTTGTACAATTTCTGATTTCTGATAGTGATACTTTCTACAAGTTTTAGGTAGTGTTTGTTTGAACAAATGTTCAACAATAAGTGATTTTTAAGTGGTGGGCCAGGCTAATAATAAATGAAAAGTGATTTTTATGTTGTTTGTTTAGAACCAGTGTTCAGAACATAATAGACTTTTTCAGCCATTTTGAACTAGCACAAATCTCATGCTTAATTTATCTTCTTAATGCTTATTCTAATTTTATGACAATTATACCCATGTATAATACCTTTCATTATACGTATGTCCAAAGTCCACGTAGGATTCCTTCTTCTCTAATCTCATGAGGAACCGACTTGCACTCTTGACCCTTCCAAGCTAACTGATTAATACATGTTATATTTTATTATATAATCATAAATACATAATCTACTTATTGATCTTTATAAAATAAGACCCTATCTGTTTGTAGATTGTGGATGAATGTGCACTATATAAGTCAATAATAGTCATTAGTCATGAAAGATCCATTCAATGTGTTCTTTCTATGATAATTAATTAGTTATATCATATGCATTGGGTTTAATTATAATAAACATAAAAATGATGTATATAAATCCAACTAATTGTCCCGATTTTTTAATATGTTTTTATTTTGTTTGATTTTTTTAACCATGTTTTCTATATAAGTATTTCTTAAATATTCAACTATTATTCCGTGATGTCATTTTTTTTCGTAAAGAACTTCAGATTCATGTTTTTCAAATTTAAAATTTCAGTTTCATTAAGATGCATTCAAAGACTAGAATAAAAGAGGATAAATTTGTCAAATTTAAAATAATCAATTGTAAAACAGAAGTTTTGAAAAATGATAAACAAACAATTTTTTCGGCATTCAGCATTCAAGATTCAGTATCCAGCATTCAGCATTCAACATTCAACAACCAGTATTTAGCATTTTAAACAAACACACCCTTAGATTGAGAATACTTTTAATTGTTCAATAGGATTATTAGTGCACCAATAGAATAAGAAAAATCCCAGTTTCATTGGTTGGCAAACATGACATTCTTCCTCGAGTGACCTCATAGGAACATCGACATAGTTTGTCAACATAGAATTTTTGTTAATGGTGCTACAGTATACACCACAGATTGTTGTTGTCTGTAAATTAAGTTTCACTGTAATGTATAGATACTACTAATTCTAATTTTGATTTGCTAGGGTTGGATCTCTGTTTGCATATATTTTGACAAACAACCTATCCTCATAGTCTCTCGCTTTAATTTTGTCTGTAAAGTAAGCACTGCAGGAGAAACAATGTAATTCACTTTTGTCTCCCAATTTTAGAGAGTTAAGGTTTGGTAGGTAGGGTATAATGAGCCAACCAAAAAAAAAAATGTAGGGTATAATGATAACTTTATATACTTTTATTAAGTTTAGTTGCATGAGAACAGAAGTCATTAAGAATAACTGAAAACTTTATTCTTCAGATTCTACTGTCAAGTTTTATTGTAGAAAATGCTCATTAGGAATCATATAGGGATGCCAATGGGACTTTTGTTTCTTTAGCCTCTTAAATCCAAGATTCGCGCCTCTAAAAAATTCAGCATAACGCTGAATGCTTGAACTACATTATACGACATAGCTAGGCATAGCCAAATATGTTATTTTTATAACCAGTAACTATCACTTGGAACTTTTGTAGTATGAAACACAGTAGTTTTATTGCAAAAGCATTGTAAAGTGTAAACCATAATTTTGAAGGTTTTATGTTTATTACCGCCCACCCTAATCAGTTTCTGTGCAAAATACAAATGTAATTCTGTAGCTGTTATTCGGTACATTTTCGGTATGGTGTATTATGATACATTTGCTTGTACACCACACAATCTTCCACGTGGACTCAAGTGGAAACTTGCTACCGGTTAGTCTAAAGTCAACAAAAATTTGCTCTTATTGTTTCTTGAATTTTGTCATCCATATAGCAATTTTGTCATCCATACAGCTGCTTGTCATTCATATAGCAATTTTATCATCATACAGCTGCTTGTCATTCATATAGTAATTTTGTCATCCATACAGCTGCCACCTGTATGTTTGACTGAAAAATTAAAAGAAACAATAAAAATTGCATAACCGGTTACCAAGTTGTCCTAGTCACATTGTGTGGACGAAAATGTTGCTCGCACCGTAATGTACTGAGTTTAAATGTATTGAATAAATGGCTGTAATTCTGGTAGTAGTTTGTTTAGTACAGTATAAAAGAAAATAGAATAGCATCAATCAAATTGGCAATAAAGTATTTTGTAATAAAAACACTGACCGCAGGGTTTTTCTCTACATTTAAAATGCATTCTCGAAACTGTAAAAGAAGAAACCTGTAGGCTGTAGGAGAAGCTGAAGCAGCATGCCATGAAGAACACAACGTTGTTGACCTAATAAAATTATCATTCTTTGACCTCTATAATCCCATTTAACTCGATGATTTGATGATAATGATGTTGCTAATAACTTGCTATTGCTGTTATCGAACTGAGCCCAAAATGAGGCCCATGAATATGAAAACCCAATAAGACTTGATACGTATGACAGGCACAAGAATATGCAAACATTCTCTTTGCCCCTGAGTTTTGGGGGCCTTTGGTTTCTATCTCTTCAACTTTTGGAGGTCCCAAAACAGCTGACTTGCTTGCTTTTGCTCAGGGCAGGGCAGGCCTTCCATATCAAATCCTACACAATACAGTAGTAATGTACTGTTATGATGATATCAGACTAATCAGTAGTAGAGTAGGGAAGGGGAAGAGAACTAGAGAAGAGATTGTATGAAAAGGGAAAAGAAAATGAGGAAAAGGTGAATGGACGAGACAGAAGATCGTTTTAAAGTCCCACCGATTCTAAACAGACCTCCTCCTAACTCCTAAGTCCTAAGTCACTCATGGTCGATTAAGAGAATCAACTATCCAAGGGGTTTGCATTTGATCATTCACAAAAGGTATACCTTTATGATGTTGCAAAGTTCTGAAATGTTCCTATCAAAAAAAAAAAAAAAAGGTTCTGAAATATATGGATATTTCATATTTGATTCGGATGATGAGATACATTGCCATACAGCCATGCTAGCTAGGGATACTAATAAGGGTGGATGAAAATGTTTTTTATTTGTATCCGAGTACAAGCACCACCTCTCTGGGATAGCCTCCATAGTCAGGTACTCAGGTCAGGTATCGTCGACCACTTTAGACTTTTTGCACAACCAAATCTATGCAATGATGATTTAATTAAGTTAATTAAACTCGGGGAAGGTACAGATCCATGAGATTATTTGAATTTTATATAACAATGAGAAAGATATCAAGGATGAAAAACTCAGTACATCGACGAAGCAAGCAGTGAAACAGGTATTGCAGACAAGGACAATATCAGTGGTTGCTACTACTAGTTGTACTTAATTAGGGTTGTAATTAAAAACAATCCTCTTGAAAATGTGTTAGTAGATCTTAATCATTTCCTCGCTCCACAGATAGTTGATCCCACATGTAAAATTCTTAGGTACTAGCTAGTATATATCATTCATTGCTAAACATCATGTGTCCTCCACACTGCACCTATGTGCACTCAAATGATCAGATAAAACCGTAAGTGGAACATTTTCCTGTACAGTATATATAGTGATAACTACCTCATCCAAATTCATAACAAGCTTACTACAGAAGAAAATAAAAACCAACCTATATATATATATAATTCCATATGGCAAAGTTTGGAAAATTACAACATTGGTTCCTTCGAAAATAAAACTAGCTTATTGGTAATGGATACATATTAGCAGCAATCAATATTGAACATCCTTGTGATTCCTTCTTTCTGAATCAACTCGTTCAAGCCTGAATCGTTCTTGAACGTAAGAGATATAGCTTGCAGCTTTTATGTCAACCAAGTCATCACCTGCACCACCACCATATGTTCCATAGCCTTTTGTGTCGCGAGTACCATGATCTGATGATTTCACAAATGACACCTTTTTGTTTGAAGCAGGAACCAAAAACTCCTGATCAACAAGATAACCTACAGTTGTAGTTGAAGGTGGCGGGCTAGGCTTAACCTTACTAGTATTGTACTGTACAGAGGAAGTAGGTTTTTCTGCTGTTCTGTAGAACATGACCAGCTTTCCCTTCATGAATGATGACCCTTTACGCTTACGACCGGAATCCATTCCTGCTTGTATTAAATAAAGTTTGTTAATCTCAAACACCCTACGATGAATTATACGACATGGGGGTGTCCATATTTATAGTATTTTGCTAGTGTGGGGATGGGTGAGAATGTGAGATAGACATAGATCATTGTGGATGGAATTGAAGGTGGTCCCTAATTAACTAAATATCTGAAACAGTATTGTCTCTTGATCCTAGACTGCATATCAACATATGGATTGGTTCTTAAAAGAAGGTCAAATATATTCTCTTGTACCAAGCTGCTTTACAAGATTATATATGGATGTGATTATATACCTTTAGCAAAGTGGGTTTGATCTAATGCATGATTTAGAGGAAAAGTCCAGGTTTAATCTTATTGCATATCTTTCAGTTTTCTCCACATCATTGAAAGAAAGATGTTCTGCTTTCATGTATAAAAAAGTTTTCAAGGAAGTGGAATGCATGGATAAGACCATTGTCCTTTTCAGACCATTTTATTGCAAGGGATAGAATCATAGCTAGAATAACCAAAAGAAGATGATAATCTTCTGCATTAAAGATTATATTACAGAAGGATTATGCAAAGATATGTTTTATACACTGTTTAGACTAGATGGTACACAAAGAAGATGCAGTAACAACTTTCTATCGAATGCTTGCCCACACTCCTTGTTGATAAATTCTTGTAATCTACAGGAATATTTTCAATTCCAGAACGTGTTAAACACTCATTTAAGCAAAAGATTAGGCAAAGATTATATTTTACTATTTCTCTTAATAATAAATCACATTCTACTGAGAGGACTTTAGGCTTTTCTCCGTAAATTTCGGCTTTTTCATCCAAGTGGTGTGATTTGGATTTAGACAGGACTTGCTGTTGCACAACAAAATCAAAACTTCAAGCAAATATTTTCGACCAAATAATTATGCTAGTCATTTTCATCAGCTAAGCACAGTTGATCATTGATATAGATTTATGGACTATATAGTGTAATGCATTCAACAGGGCACATGAGGGAAATTTAATTCTACTTATCTTCTCCATTCATTCAGTTCTACGCACCTTTTTTTTTTGATAGACCAAGCTACGGTTAAGGATTGGTCATGGTAGAGTAGTCATGCAACTTGGCTTGTGTTGTTGCTTTGGCTGGATATTGACAACACAGCAATAAAAGTTCCACTGCTTTAGTGATCCAATGTAGATAAGAGATTCTATCTATCAGGTAGACAACTCACATGTCCAAGAGAAGCAACAAGTGGGATAGAGAATGTTCAGATTGCTTTATTCAGGTTTTGGATCAAGTATAGTTGGTGCACCAATAGCCTGGGAAAATCCCAGCTAATTTGTTGTTAAACAGGGCATTTTAGTACAGGGACATAGGCCACCCGTAGGTAGGTGTCGATAAAACGTCAATCATTAATATAGATACACTACTTAAATTCTCATTATTGTTAATCAGGGTTGAATCTCTATATGCCTATACAGTCTTTCTATTTTTCTCCAGTCCTTGTCTTACTTGTGAAGTAGCTACTGTAAGGCAATAGTGTATTCATTCTGTCTTCCAATAATTGGGATTATATTTTATAATTACGATCTTAAAAGGTTTGGTAAGTAGGGTATTAATGATAAGTTCGGATACTTTTATGAGCTTTAGTTGCAGAGAACAAGAATCATTAAGATACACTTATCCCTCCCAAATATTTGGATTAGGCTTTAACATCAGACACAGGGTTTGGCAGATCAGGTACAACTGAGGGTTAGATTGTACTGTCAAGAAGATATTTTTTTTTTTTTTTTTTTTTTGTTAAAGTTAACATTCTATTAACATCAGATAAAAGCATATACATTCCTGATCAGCATACAACCGAGGTTGTATCGTCAGTTGATCCTACCATTCCAGCAGCACAAGGAGACAAATCCCCTTGCCTCTAACACCCAAACTGCTGGCAGAGTTCACTAAACATACAGAAATTTACACATTCTGAGTCCCTACCTCAAGCATCAGGAACTCTGCAAAAATCCCCAACCTGTGTCTGTAAAGCATCATAAGGTATACCCTTACCATAACTCAGTCATGATTGTTCTCCAACCATATAACATGTCTGTATACCTGATACTCCCTTTGATCTCCGCAGCTCTTTTGGACATGTTAAGCCACGCCCAAATCGTTGCTTTTATACTCTGCACCATTTTCCTTGCTTCTGTCCTGCTGCCTTCTCTAAAAACAATGTCGTTTCTGGTCTTCCAAATTCTCCAGATGACAGCGTAGGGGAGTAATTCCCAGATGACTGCAGATACCTCTCTACTGTTAAAGTTAGGCCAGTTCCGTAGCAGCTCTGTCGCATTGTTCCAGCTCGGTAAGGCATGTCTTGCTGCTGTATTGACCACCAGAAGCTCCTGCCATCTTCCCATAGTAACCCTGCAAGTAAGGAACAGATGGGGAATTGTCTCTGCGTCATTTTCACACAGGCAGCATCTGTTCGGCAGTGGAATTCCACGTCTTTGGAGCTTATCAACAGTAAGGATTTGATCCCAATGAAGAGTCCACAAGAAAAACTTTACATTGGTTGGAATCCTAGGTTCCCATGTGAGTTTACATGGAAATGCCCTTTTTTCCTCCCCACTTGTTCTCAAGTTCTCGATCAAGAGTTCATAACAGGATTTCACCGTGAAAGTCTTACTTTTCTCTTTTCTCCATTCCCATTCGTCATCTTCATCAACCAACACTATGTTTGTGAGTAGACCCATGAGGTTGTCATATTGAGCTTGCTCGCTTTCTCTAAATAGTGACCTCTTCAAGTGAGGGTTCCACGTCTCCACCCTCATAGTGATCTCTTACCACTCCTCCCTTCAATGACGCATATTTATAAAGTTTGTTAAATCTCCTCACAAATGGGTATTCACCAATCCATGTGTCATACCAAAAACGAGTTTTGTCCCCCCGTTTCACCACATGCCTTATCTCCTTGAAGAATTCATCTTGCGATGCTTGGATACCTCTCCATAGGCCACATCCATACGGTTGAGTGGCTCTCAATGGTCGACCACCTTTATCACATCCCCCATATTTCGCATCAATAACCCTCCTCCATAGAGCATCTTTTTCTTTCCCATCTCCATAGCCATTTCATTAAAAGTGCTTGATTCATAACTTTGATTTTCCGTATACCAAGCCCTCCCTCCTCCATAGGAGAGCACACATGATCCCAAGCTATAAGATGAATTTTACTTTTCTCTTCACTAGAGCCCCAAATGAAATCTCTAACAATCTTATCAAGTTTGTGAGCTATAATCGATGGAATGGTTAGGAGGGAAAGGTAGTAAATAGGCAAGCTAGCAAGCGTACTTTTAGCAAGGATCAAACGGTCTCCTTTGGATGAAATTCTCCTCTTCCAACCACTTAAACATTTTTGGAAATTCTCCACAACCGAGCTCCATACCTCGACATTTTTGAAGTTCGCCCCGAGAGGTAACCCGAGATATTTGAATGGTAGGTTGCCTACCCCACAACCGAAGAAGGAAGCCAAATCTTGAATATTTGATACATTGCCCACCTCGGCAAGAATTGATTTTTCCAAGTTCACCTTTAATCCCGAGATGCCTTCAAAGATGAATAAGACCGCCTTGATCGTGGTAAGAGCTTGATAGGAAGGCTCGATGAGGAAGACCGTATCATCCGCAAATTGCAACATCCCAACCTTAACTTCCTCTTCACCTACATGAAACACCTCAAGTAGCTCATCTTGTATACATTTGTGAGAAAGTCTAGACAAAGCCTCCATGACCAAGAGGAAAAGGGAAGGGGATAAAGGATCTCCTTGTCCTAGTCCTCTATGGGATTTGGAGTTTCCGGTTGGTTCCCCATTAACCATTAAGGAAAATCTAGCCGTGGATACACAAGTTCGGACCCATCTTCTCCACTTCATCCCAAAACCCATTCTTCCAAGAATGTAGTCGAGAAAGCCCCAATTAACATGATCATAAGCTTTTGTTATATCAATCTTGCACACTACACCGGGCTTACCTTGTCGAATCCTTGCATCAATACACTCATTGGCTATGAGCACACTATCTAAGATTTGTTTGTCCTCCATAAATGCACCTTGTGAAGAAGACACCACAAAATGGATCAACTTTTTCACTCTTGTTGACAACATTTTTGAGATGATCTTATATACTCCTCCAATAAGACTTATGGGTCTATAGTCTTGTATCGAGAGAATCCCTTCCTTCTTCGCCACCAAAGTAATGAATGTGGTATTGAGCCGCCAATCTAAAAAGTTTTATAAAAAACCATAGGAAATCCATCGGGCCCCGGTGCCTTCTCCCCATCCATATCTTTGAGAGCTTGGATAACCTCTTCCACTTCAAAATCTTTCTCAATATCTACCCTTTGAGTTCCATTGATTTTGCCAAAAAACAAACCATCAAGCTTCGGCCGGTGAGGGTAATCTTCTTGAAATAGCTTTTCATAGTAACTCGACACATGAGCTTTGATAAAATCGTCATCTCTAGATAGGTATCCATCTACATAGAGACAAGAAAGACTATTCACCTTCCCCCTCAATTTAGCCATCGCATGAAAATACTTAGAGTTGGTTTGGCCCTCTAGGTAATGCTTTGACCTAGCTTTTTGTTTCCAACTTATCACATCCATCCTTAATAGATAATGTAAATCATCCCTAAGAATTGCTCTCTCCATCACCTCATCATCGGAAAGACCGTCCTCTTCTTCTTTGATATCAATCTCATCAATCCTCGAGTTTCTCATTTCAATCTTTCTATCCACCCTACCGAAAACCTCCTTATTCCAAAACTTGAGCTTTGTTTTGAGAAGTTTCAATTTTTTTCACCACACATAGCTAGGAGTTCCTTCACATTTAAACTCTTCCCACCATGCTTTAATCAACCCTTCAAGGGACTTGTCTTCGAGCCACATAGTCTCAAATCTAAAAGGTCTCGATTTAACCTTAGAGTCCACGGTTTCAAAAAGAATAGCTCTATGATCCGAAGTGCATTTAGGAAGGGTTTTTTGTTTTGCCCCCCCCCCCCCCCCCCCCCCAAAGATCATCTCCCAATCCACCGAAGTTACAAAACGATCCAACTTCGTCATAATTGGTAGGGGTGTTATTCGAGCCGAGCGAGCCGAGCTTTGTATGTTCATACTCGGCTCGTTTTAATACGAGTCGAGCCCGAGCCGAGCCCAAATTATAAATCGAGCTTTGTTTCATGTTCAAGCTCGGCTCGCAAGCTATTTATCAAGCTCGAGCTCGTTTAGCTCGAGCCGAGCTCGAGCCCTCTAAGCTCGTTTTCATGTATATCAGTTCTACAAAGTACCACCTGAATATAATGAAAGTTATCATAAAAAAAACCAACTTTATCAAAAAGTTTCAACATATGTGAGTTCTTGATCTTCAATTGAAGATTCTGATTTTGCTAATTTGTTTTCATCTTATGAAAAATCTAATGAGATTTCTGTTCAACTTGATTCAAATCAAACTGTTTATGATACTTTTCTTGGAGCTAGAGTTTCTTGGAAGAATGAAGAAAAATGTGAAAAGAACAGCTTCTGTAGAACATTTGTATTGAAGATTAAAAAGAGAGATAAAAAAAGAATTCTTCGTCCTTATCTTCAACATATTCATTCTATTTCAGATGAAATTGATGTTAGAAGAAAAGAAATCAAGCTTTATACAAACTCAGGAACAGGAACAACAACAACAACAACAACAATAACAGATCGACAAACATGGAGATCTGTAGCTTTTACTCATCCTTCAATTCTTGATACATTCGCCATGGATTCTGATATTAAGACTAAAGTTAAATCGGATCTTGAATCGTTGTTGACTGTATATAGTGGGGTTAGGATGGGGGTAGGATGGGTAATATAGTTGTTGACTGTATATAAACTCGATCTACTCGGCTCGACTCGTATAGAGCTCGGGATCGGCTCGAGCTCGAGACGAGCCTAAAAACTGTTCAAACTCGGCTCGTTTTACTAGATGAGCGAGCCCGAGCCAAGCTTTAATCGAGTCGAACACGAGCCGAGCTCGAGCTGCTCAGCTCACATAACACCCCTAATAATTGGGTTACTTTGGTTATTCGACCAAGTATACATTGCACCTTCCAAAAGATGCTCAACAAGATCATGTCTACCCTCAAACTCGGGAAATTGTCGCATCGATCTCGTTAGTACACTACCACCTTTCTTCTCATACGTGAAACGAATGACATTGAAATCTCCTCCGATGCACCATGGCAAGTTGCACCATGCTCTAACCTTATGAAGTTCCTCCCAAAAATCTCTCAGAAGTCTTTTGTCACACGGACCATACACCCCTGTAATCATGCAATCAACTCCGACGCTAAGAATAGTGCCGATGATTGAGATAGAGTGGGCCCCCAAAAGAGAATCTTTCATCTCCACTATATTTGGATTCCATGCTAGTACAATCCCCCCGGATAGTCCACAAGAGGGTAAGAACTCCCACTTCCATTCCTTCGGCCACATACTTGCATTTTCAATCACTTCCTTCTCTCTAATTTTTGTTTCTTGGATCAAAATTACCTCCGCCTTTGTTTTGCTAAGTAGCACCTTGACACTCCCTTGGGCATCTAAATTGCATAGACCCCTTGCATTCCATGTTACCAACTTAGCCATATGCCACCAACTTTCCCTTGAGCTCATCATTACAATGCTCATAATTCCTTTGTTCGCGTTCTTCTTCATCTAGTTCACGGTTTTGTGATTGCTGCAGTTTCGCATAACCCAATTCCATAAAAAACTTCTTAACTGCTTGCTCACCGTTTCTGGATGACAACCCCAGCTGGTCGGATATTTTGCCTATGACCCCATTGACCCATCTGTCCACTTCTTCTTTGGTTATCAAATGGCAGCATTCCTGATCAATAAGTTCTCCAAAATTAACTTCATTCACAATTCCCCCTTTCTTCTCCAAAATGGACCACTTGAATCACTTACAACAATAGCTTTTACTGGTTCATCAAGAATTCTGGGCTTTGTTTGTGCTGGCTTCTTCATTTGGTATACTTGTTGCCTCGACGAACCCTCCCCGTAGTTCAACTGATATCTATTGAATGGAGGACTGGAGATTGAGATATCAGAGTTACCTGCCTTTTCTGATTCACTATTTATCTGAGCATCCTGGACAGAGAGGCTGCCTCCCCTTCTTTGTTTCTCTTCTTCAACCACTAGACGAGCCAAAGTTTTAATTCTACCAAACCGAAGCTTTTTGTCAGTCTTTCCACTGGGCCACAATTGTTTAGATAGCCTCATACTTGGATAACCGCCACCATAAGGCCCACTTCCTGCAGACTTCTTTCATGGATTCCGTATTGATTTTGGACCTTGGCCTGTTTGACTTTCGTCTGCTGTTGTTTCTACAAAAGCCTGCGCTTCTTCAACTTCCTCCTGATTTGGTGTTTCTGCCACGACCTCTTGAAGTGGATCGTATCTGCCCGACACCACAACTTGGGCCCATGATTTTTCTGTCACAGGTCCGTTCACTTTGGGCTTCACTTTCCTTGATACTGGCACCCAACAACTATCCATCCCTCCTTGGTCATTCAGTGCTCCTTCTACGTGTAAATTTACAGTTTGTGGGCTTGTGGGCTGTGTACTGTTCTTTTCTGGACTCTGGTGTACCAGATCATTCCCCCCTTCACAACCTTCTTCCTCCGTCGCTACCCCTTTCTGCCTGAGCCTGACGCTGTTTGTTGTCGTTCCTTCTCTCTCTGCTGAACAGACCCTGTCGTCTTCATCGATAGAGATCTGAATAGGGAAACTGAATCCATATTCTTCCAAAAAGATTATTCTAGGAATATCTCCGATTTTCGTCTCCTTGACATGAACCCTAACCACTTCTGTAGTATGATAATTTAATGACTCCAGCTCGATGTCAAATTCCTTGCAGAAGGTTTTCAACATTTTAACCATCACTTCTTTAATCTTCAGATGGTGCGGTATCCCTTTCAGGCTGATCCACTTGTTTTTGGTTTCTTCCATTTCTTTCAGCGCACCAAACTCCGGCGACCACTTTCTGAACTTAACATGAATTCCTCCTATCTGAAAACCACCTACATCTTCAAGTTTCCTTGCCATCTCCAGGGTGGAAACTGCATATTGCTTCCCCGTTATTCATCTATGTCAAAGTCACCTCCCCCACAACCTCCTCCGTCTCTTTTTTAACCCATTACCAGTTTACCATCTTCGAATTGGAACTACATATAACAGTAGCACCCCACCATGAATAGTTTGTAATGGAATGCTTGTTCCATATACCAGAAAGATCAACCGTATGGTCCTTCCCCGCCGCTGCTAATGATTGATTCCTTTCTTTCCCTCTTCCTCCACCATCTTTTATCATTTCTGGTTGCAGAAGCGGTGCAAAGCCTACCTCAGTGCCCTTTTTATGAGTCTTCCCATCCCTGCTTAGCATCCTTTCGTTATCAGTTAAATCAAACAACGCCAGTAGATTCAGACCCATAACAGCCCAGCCATTTTCTTGTCTTCCGGCCGGTATCTTCAAAATTCTCAAACCACTTCCCCCACCCTTTTTCGAAAAAACAAGCTCCAGAAATCTCCCTTGTTTATTCTCTTTTCGCATCGCTACAATTGAAACCTTCTCGTCACTGTAACGAGATGATTTGAGTGGTTCAGTACTCGCCTGGCAAAGTAAAATCCCGAGCCACTTTCCGCCGTCCTCGGTGGTGGTGGCCTTGAAAAAACCCCTAACCCCTTTCTCTGAAATACTTATTCTACCTTCGGGTATCTCCATCTTCCTTCTCTCGAATACCATTGTTTTTCTTTCCACAGTATAAACTCTCCTCCATCGATACCTAGTATCCCTAAATCGATTAGAGTCAAACCCTCTTCTAGCCATTTTCATCAATTCCTAGCTACCACCAGTAGTACCAATCAGACAGAAAATATCAGTCATCAATCGAGGTTACTACCCTTGATTTCACTCGCCGGAGAAGTTGTAAAGTCATCTGAGATAAAGAGCATGGTACAGATGGTAGTGTATCCCGGGCTTCCCTCACCCTCGGTACCTCATCTACCACTATATGACTCCACCGGACTTTAATCTCAGGCCTTTCCTTCACCGATCTCTAACCTTCGCCGAATGAAAATTACTGTGCTCTCTGGTAAGTTCTGAGTTAGGTTTACCAAATCAAGAAGATATATTGTAGAAAAGAAATAGGATCATTAGGAATCATATGCCACTAGTATTTATCTTTTTCAGCCTCTTAATGTGTGATGTCATACATTCAGTACTCTGACGGCTCCGAAAGATTCAGCAGCCCTACTACAATATAACGCTGAATGCTCAAAACTACAGGTATTATATATAGCATCTGGTCTGGACATAGCCACTGAGCTGCTAAAAATCTGCTTTCAAAGAAATTCTATGAATTCGTAAGTTTGCATGTATCACTAATTAAGTTATCTTAATCGAATAACGACTTGCAGTTAGCATTCTAACCATCCATATATATATAAGTATAGAACTTGTAGTTTGGCATTTCCAAAATGTTCAGGCTGGAACAGTGTTAACAATTACAATGGGAAGTAATCACTGCAGAAATCCTTTTATTACAAACATGAAGCACCTAACATTTTTGGCATTTGGGGAGAAAAGAGCAAAAAAGAATGTGAAATGTCACAACTCTTTACAGCTTTTGATTTAATTTACTCTCTACGTCAGTCCAAGGAGTCCAGACTCCATAGCTAACTTAATGGAGCTCCTTGGTTTTTTTTCATATCTGTGTGTATAACCTTACAAGCTTCTTATCCAATTCATAGTGAGGAATCCTCTTTTCTACAAGTTCTATATCCAAGTCAAAACATGCCTGCAAAACAAATCAATAAAAGAATCCCAGTATTAATCAACTTGCAGAGAGATTTGGCAAACATAATAACCAGACTGAACTAAAAAGGAATGTCTGTCTTCTTGTTGTCTAAAGATAGAGTACAAACTCTTTCACTTTAAGGCAGTGTTTGGTAAAAAAAAATGATGGTACTTCAACAAAGGTGAAGAAAATGTTCAGTGCAACATGACACAATGCAGGTTACATAGGAAGGTGACTCAAATTCAAAATGATCTCTGCTTACTAGGCTGACCGCCATTTCCTTCAAATAGTTTAGGAAAAGTGGCCGGCTGTGAAATATAAACTTATGAAGTATCAAACTGAGGGTCTCTTTGATTCAAGTCCGGGAAATAGATTTTCCGGGAAATTTTAATTTCCCATGTTTGATTAAATGGAAAATAAGCGGTAAATATTTACAACGACGTGATAAGTTAAAATGTTGGGACAAATTGGAGCTCAATTTTTGTCGAACTCTCACTACAAACATATTTAAATGATTTTCCAAAAAAAAATTATGATCAATGTAGCATTATAACTATTTTATCAAAATTTTATTTCCCGAATATTTGCACATGGTAAATCTATTTCCCGGTAAACTCTTTTCCCGACCGAATCAAACAGACCCTGAATGATCAAATCATTATATCATGACACACAGAACAATTTTAAGAGTTTAACTGGGCAATAGTATTCATGCGACACTTTAAATCACTCGATCTCTTCAGATATTTGTGTAAGAAAATGTGAGATTATGTATTCGTACCTTGTAATCAATGTTCGGATTAGTTGATTCCCAGTGTACAGAGCTTTACTTGGAAACTAAATTCTCATGCATCCAACCTTTACAGTAGCAGCAATAAAATAGTCCCTTACAATCTTGGTACTTTCTTCTAGTGAGAGGGAATGCAGGAAATAATATTTATGCAAGAGTTCGCCATTTTTAACTATTATTGCAAACTGTGTAAAGGTTGAGACAGAATATAGTAGTATGCATGAATTACCCCTTATATGCCAAAGGAAACCTCTGAGCTTCCATGAGTTTGTTTAGCATCTTTGATCTGAAAATTATCTGGCATACAAGCTCTAGTAAACTCTGCCATTGTTTGCATGGATAACACCTTTAACTAGATCTGCCATTGTTGTTTTTCTGTGGGTGTGGTCTACTGCATCTTCCAACCTTCCAAATCCCCATATATGAGAGAACCATTTAAAAATACACGGACGTCGTTTTGAGGAGTCATGAAGAGGGCCTTCAAAGCAAAGCATGGTTTATTAAGTCTAGAGAACAAATCAACCAGTTTCATATTCACACACATGTGAACTCTGCAAGATGATTTGATATAATTTCATCAATAACTACTAAACAATGCCATATTGTATAATGGAAGAAAAACAAGTAAATGTCTGAGGAAATAAAGGAAGGAAGACCTAAAAGGGATCGAGTTAATGTCGGAGGACTCTAATTCCTATTATGAACCCTGCAATGATCCTCCATACAAAAATCATTGCAGATTCACCTATTTCTCTTTGCTTTTTCTCTCACTGATGAACTTCAAATCTTTGCAAACTGCATGCAGAGAGAAAGAGAATAATTCGACACATTTTACTACAACCACAGTATTATTGGGCCCATTTGAACGGCCCACCCTTCCAATCCCCAAAAGTCATGTTTTAGGCCAAACCCAACAACATATGGGTCTGTTTGATTGGTAATGTCAGAAAATTCCCTGAGAATAATATAATATGGTGGTGAAGATGCAGCTCCATTTCAGGAGTGAGGACTACATGATTGTTAATATGTTATCATCTATGGATTATGGTGGTCGACGCCATACGCCCATACTGTATTTTACAAAATGCGTCCTGTAACTATGAGTCTATGACGAAATGAAGCTAGCTAGCTCGCTTTAGCAATTCATAATATTGTGCAATGAAGTTGATTATCTCTAGTTGTATGTGGCAGTCATTATCACACTTTACCAACATTATATGATAGTTATGAATGAATCAGATTCACAATATAGTGCGGTATGGCTTCATTAAAGAGATTTCTACACTTGGTAAAAACAGTCAAACTCACCATGCAAGAAAGTGACTATATACGGTGCTATATTCTTTACTTTTACTGCGAAATTATTTGGTTGGTGCACTGTGTATGTAAAAGTCCAAATGATCATCACCATCAACAATCACATTATCTTACATTTGATTTTGATAGGTGGTCATTTTGTTTCTGGGTGAGCATAAGCAAATAATCAATTCACCTAGGAACAAAATTAGAGAACTCGAAGAAACTTTCCAACAATGGCCCTGCTTGGTTACCCCGCAAAAATTTGCATGAAATTTAGCCTAATTTAATATGCTTGAAATTCTTGATAATTAGTTTTATGAATAAAATTTATGCAAAAGTTTGGTGCTATTTCAAAAGTGCAAATTTTTTACACCTTTCTCTAATAAACTTAGTAGGAACCACCTATGATTATCTCATGTTTATACAAGGTTTGAGTGGGGGTCCAATAGGGTTTAAGCTAAAATAGGTCGGGACCATTCAAATCAAAGAGTAAACTTAGGAAGGACCACTCTAACTATAGATGGGTAAAGATTTGCCTTTTTTGTAGCCCAAACAAGCAGGGCCAATAAGGGAAATTAGGAGCAAGAAATTTCCATCTGCAACCAAACATGCCCTACCTCGTAGGTGCCAGTTGGACTCAACTGGTAAAATCTTTGAGTCATGATACCGGAGGTTTGGGGTTCAAATTCCACCAGCATTATCAAGTTACTAAACAGGCTTAATTACCATACCATTTTGCAATTGTCGGTTGTGCTTAATTGGTAAAATTTTTGGGTGATGATACTAGAGGTCTGGGGTTCAAATCTCGTCAGCATTATCGAGTTACTGATCTCATTAAAAACAAGCTTACCACATCATTTTTCACCCAAAAAAAAAAAAAGATTTTTGGACATACCCCCATTTGAAAGTCAAAATTTGAGATACCCCGTTTGAAGAAAAAAAAAATTGAGATACCCCCATTTCAAGATGTGGTGTTATCTTAGTCGTCCATCATAAAACTCACTTACGGCTGTAAAGCTCTTCTGCCACGCAGTTTGTAGCGCGTTTGTCCTCTACTTTTGTGTAATTCGTTGAGTTTATCAATAAAATTTGGATTTACACTTAAAAAAAAAAAAAAAACACGCCCTACCTCTTTAGGTTTTCTTGATGTGTGATCGTAACTCGTCGTAAGATCATGGACCATGCATGCGTGCGGGTCACGTTCTAAGATAAAGTTAATCAACCTTAGTACAATCCCATGTGTTAGTCACGTGACAATAGATAGAGTACCACAAAAGTCTATAAATTTGGTTCTGTTGTACTTACTTGTCCCATGAAGTCATGTTACATGTTCTTCAACCATGAATCCATGATAAAGACTAGTCTAGTCTAGTCTAGTCTAATAGTCTTCTTTGTGTAATTTGAAGAATAACAAAAATGTGTTTTTTCTTACTTATAAAGACATACAAAATACAGAAAAAGAAAGACATATAGCTAACATTCTCATTCTTATCAACTTTGTTTAGAACTTTAGATGATATTTAGATCATAGGATTTCCCAATAATGAGTACTATATTAAAGGAAGGAACTCTGGCAAAACAAAAGTTGTTAATTTGTTATTGCAGAACAAGTACTTGTATTGTAAGGGTGAACAACATGTAAGGATATGTTACCTATAATTTGGAAAGTCGTTGTTCGTTCTTGTCGAATCATATATTGGTGCTTCACATAGTTGCATGCACCATGTTTTAATAAGATGGTCTATTAAGGGCAATCACACTATCATCTGTACAATTATCTTTTGAGATTAAAACTTAATTACTTGGGAATTATTTCAAATTTACTAAGATAATGTGTTCGGATAAGGAAAGTGCGTGCAGCCATCCTATAGGTGTGCAGTGCGCCAACCACAAATTTAGAATTGATCTTGATGCTTCGGCTTGGGGCGACGCTTTGCAGTTTAAGAGTGAAGATGAACAAGATAATGCAAAGTAGAATCCAACAATGAAGGTACACTATAGCAAACACACATTTCACACATGAAAAAGACCTTTCAGTTCATACATATCTGGTATCTTCGTCTGGACCACTCATCAATCAGGGCCTGGACTAAGGCCCAGATCATTGACCTGGCTAAATGAAACTTGAGGAGGTCAGGTTATGTGTCTTTCATGGCAATTTCTAAAATGGTGCTGATGTATGAAGTGTCCTGGGGCAGGGAGAAATATCAAAGGAGGAACAGAGTACATTGTTGGATATAAGTATAAAGTTTATACATACAGACTTTTTCACAAAATAATTTTAGCCCAAAATGTTTCAGTCAAGCACACCCTAAGATTGTGTTTCATATTACTTTTTAGCTGTGAAATACCTTATTCAAGCCAACAATTGCTTGCTCAGTTGGTGAAGGCATTCTTCCCCAACTGGAAGGTTCTTGTTAGGAATCTAATACTATATTTCTATTTATTTGGTTATTTATTTAATTAGAAAGTCTAGGTTAAGTAAGTGTCTTGCTTTCTTCTATATAAGGGCTATTATTGTAATTGATTTATTAAGTAAAGTAATATAATATTAAGGTTTAGGTAGTTCGGTCTCTAATCAAAAGATCAAGAAGGTGGTTTGATCTCCAATCAAAAGATCAATCTAGGGTTCTTGATTTATTGGTTAAGGATCCTATCATCTGGTATCAAAGCATTCGATCCTTGTGCAATTTTTTTCAATTAATTTTTTTTTCTCTCAATCCATCATGGTCACTGCGAAAGAAGTTAGCGACAGGGTTGAAGTTCTTGAGGCCGATCTTAAGGAAACGAAGTCTATTCTTCAACAACATGATCAACGGTTTGATAAACTCGACGCGGGTCAAAAGCTTGTTCCAATCTTCTCAAGCAACTGATGACCCTTCTGCTTCTTCTCTAACCAATCCTCCACGTGACGACAGAAGAAAAATTCCGCCTACTTAACACGATACAAAGAGAATACCACATCAAACGATTCCAAACAATATCATCACCTGTCAAGTGAGTAGATCCAATAGAAACCATTTGTCCAAAAATACCATGCAGTATTGCAGAGAAAATCCAAGCTTTTGGATCAACGCCATCAAATTTGGGAAACTCGACATGAAGTGTTTCCTCTTTAAACTGTATTCCAATAAGTGGCACCACACCTAGTTCAAGACCTTTCAGCATAAAAAATTCATCTTGAAAATCAATTCGAAGTGTCTTCCCTTGAAACTGTATTCCAGAATGTGCTACTCGATCTTGTTGGACAAAATTGGGTTGTTGAACGACTGGAGGTAATAAAACAGGACCAAGAGGTTGTTCTGGAAGTGGAGGATCACGCAGAGCCATATTGTTATTTGGAACAACACCGTCGTAGTTTGGAAGATTCGACAAAATAAGATTTTGTCAAGTGAATAGATCCAATAGAAACCATTTGTCCAAAAATACCATGCAGTATTGCAGAGAAAATCCAAGCTTTTGGATCAACGCCATCAAATTTGGGAAACTCGACATGAAGTGTTTCTTCTTTAAACTGTATTCCAATAAGTGGTACCACACCTTGTTCAAGACCTTTCAGCATAAAAAATTCATCTTGAAAATCAATTCGAAGTGTCTTCCCTTGAAACTGTATTCCAGAATGTGCTACTCGATCTTGTTGGACAAAATTGGGTTGTTGAACGACTGGAGGTAATAAAACAGGACCAAAAGGTTGTTCTGGAAGTGGAGGATCACGCAGAGCCATATTGTTATTTGGAACAACACCATCTTAGTTTGGAAGATTCGACAAAATAAGATTTTTCAATTTAGCGATGCCTTCGTCAAGTGATTTTTTTAATTCAGCAACTTGATTGTTAGTTTCCTTCAAACTCGCTTCAATTGCATCAACCCGATCACTAACTTCTTTAACGGTAATCATAATGGATTGTGGGTAAAAAAAAATAAATACTAATCTAGACAAAACTATTACCAACGGTGATGATAATGGTTTGAAAATCGAACAACTTGGATGAGGAAAAAAAAAAAATTTGCCCTCGGATCGAAACTGCTTTGATACCAGATGATAGGACCCTATACCAAGATTGATAAAGAACCCTAAGATTGATCTTTTGATTGGAGATCAAACCACCTTCTTGATCTTTTGATTAGAGACCGAACTACCTAAACCTTAAATATTATATTACTTTGCTTAATAAATCAATTACAATAATAGTCCTTATATAGAAGAAAGCAAGACACCTACTTAACCTAGACTTCCTAATTAAATAAATAATTAAATAAATAGAAATATAGTACTAGGTTCCTAACAGTTCTGGTTTCAATTATTACTCTGGACTGTGGTTACTGCTGGTTAGGGGAATTTTACTCGTGTAATTTTAAGATGTAATTTTAAGAGATTCTCTCTACGGTGGATTTATCTTCGGGTCTTGTTTGTGATAGGCCTTACTTCCTTAGGAACCATGACCCAAATACTAGATGATGTAGCAAAACAAAAGCAGTCTTGCATTGGGAGAGTGACGTTCGCTTCCGTTAGCTCAACCATCAGAGATGCACTAATTTGGTGTTGAAAATTTTACCATTTTTCACTTTTATTTTTGCATTTCTTATAACAACATTGCAAAGGATTGAACAAGTTTGTTCTTCTACCCTTTTGTTCAACACTTCAACCTAAGGCCACTATTAATTACTAGCACAATTCAAAGACATCACCCACAAAAAACTACCAAACTAACTGATTACAAAAGTACCTATCTTAGCTTCCACATGTGATGTTCACACCAAAGTACTTGACCTAAGATATTGCCGTTGTCTTCCTATCTATCAAAAAAATTTTGTAGCATTTAAACTCCTCTAACTTATACCAAAAGCAAGCGCACCACACATCCTAGCAATCATCCAAATCTAGCACTGCCACCATGAAATGGACTACTTTGGATGCTACCATTGATCTACAAGGACCAATCACTAACAAATATCACATAGACAGTAACTTCTGATTTCCTTTATATAAAAGGCGATACAGCTGCCCCCGTTTGCCTAGAGATACACTTCAATTCATTATTCATTGCCTCATGACCCCTTACCAACACGTATCTCGATCATGTACCATATCACAATATCTTTGGCAACTTGGTTTTAATTTCAACTAGGTGTTAAAGTCATATATGAATGATATAATGGCTGCCATATCAAAGTAATGGGGCAATAATATTTGAATTTATTTGGGGAAAGGGGGGGGGGGGGGGGGGGGACTAAATCACTAAATGGGCATCCAAGAGAAAGCTAAGCAGCTAGGAAAGGAGATGTGACATCCTTAAAGAGATGTACTAAAAGAATAACATGGTCCACATTTCTTTCCTGGCTAAGGCTAATGGTGTCTGCCCTTAAATGGAACTAACCCTGTCTTTACCATTGACTTGTGGCCCCAAACATTTTGGTTTTAGCCATCCTTTTCCAATTACATCATTGTCCTATAGAGCTGTTATTTGATCAATATCGTATACTATACTTTTAAACATCTATGTACATAGTTTTGTATAATGATTCTTAATTAAACAGAAAGAACTATAAGTATTAGAATGATTAAACATTACTTAGACTAAATTTATATTAAGATAGGTAAGGCTTTGGTATCCATGGACATTGAACTATCAAGGTGCTTTTGGCTTGATTGTTTATAATCTGGTTGAACCAAACATGTGACATTGGCGAGACTCATAAGTAGATTTCTGAAAGATGTTGACACAATGACTGGACCATCTGAGTTTAATGATCCTGACGTTACTAGGTTAATTAACTGCGTAAACCAACCACTCAATTTGGTTTTAAGGTAAACTTGCCTCAGATTAATAGGGTAATTATGTGGGTTAAGTTTTACCAATTATGGACAAATGCAAAGAATAATTAGCTGTTTAATAAGTACTAGTTATGGCCTAATTAGGCGTCGACAATTGGAAGGTTTATTAACCTGAAGTACCAATTATATGCATCAAGGTTTACCAAACATTCTAATTTTTTATAGTCAGAAATAAGGTTTTTTTTTTTTTTTTTTTTACACCAGGAGAATTGAAGATGGCACACAATTAATAATGGAGGTACAACATTTAGCTATCAAATTCAAGTGTGATGTTAACTGGACAAGTACATTGTTGTTAAGTGTATAGATGATAGAACTACAAATAAAAGACAAACCCAAATTTCAAATCTTGTTGTCATTTTTCTCACTTTGCCTATGGTTATGGTGCATTTAGCAGGCATGATGCCTTGTTCAAGCTGCCTGTGAGCAATGAATGGTTGCCCATTTCTATTTCTCACACCTAAAGGATTGTGATTTTAAAATTTCCTAGCGGCGCCGAAGGTATTTTAATTACATTATTTTTTAATTCTTTGATTGGAAAATAAAAATTGTTTATGGTCGTCTATTTGATTGGGGAAAAAAAATTATAAATCTAGCAGCCGTGGATTTATGCACTTGCGGTATATATATCTATATTATAACCGGCACTTATAAAACTTGGTAAAAAGACAAACAAGGGTCAAGATTTGCACAGGAGATTATAGAGATTGGGTTTTAATGAGATTGCAAATAAATGGTCAGGATTAAACTTATTGATATATATAGTTAAGATTTGGAGAGGATTTATAGAGATTGGGTTTATCCACATATTAAACAAGTTATTTAACCCGTGCAATACACGGGTGTTATTTTTGTATGTGAGTTTTACATGTTATAATTTGATTTTGATTTTACAATTTAAATTAATTTGGTGTAAAACTTAAGAATAAACCAATAAAATTAATACATATATTAATTTTGTAGCGCCCTCTCTCCTCCAAAAAAAGAAAAAGAAAAAGAAAACATATATAATATAGATTTTTTTATTTTTATTTTTAAAGGTTTATTTTTAAGTTTTAGATCAAATTAATTTAAATTGTATTCTCATTTTTTGTGTAGACATCAAAGATGTGATGTGAAATAATAATAATAATAATAATAATAATAATAATAATAATAATAATAATAATAATAACTATTATTTTATAGTGTTTTTTGAGGATTTATTTAATATATTTGTTTACCTATATAATTTTCTTAACAATTTAAATAATATAAATTGATATTTTTAATTTGGAGTGTAAATTATATCTCCAAGCTCACAATCTAAATTCTTGACATTATTTTGCTTATGTTACTATATTTTTATGTTTTTTAACAAAAAAATTTAATTTTAACTTTTGACAAAATACCAATATTTTGGATAAAATGTTCAATTGATTTGGTTTGTAAACATATTGATTTAACCAAGTTATAGTGTTTACTTCTTTTGATTTTTGAACATATTTTGGATAAATTTTAGTTATTAACCAAGTTATAGTGTTTACTTCTTTTGATTTTTGAACATATTTTGGATAAATTTTAGTTATGTGATTTTAATAAATAATCTTTTAATTTTCGTTTAACAAAATTCTCTTCAATTAAAGCATTAAATTTTTCATATCGATCAACTTTTGATGTTTACAAATTAGTGTTTATCTTATATTGGTTAACTTTAAATATTTAATTTGAAGTGAAATTACTTAAATAGACTTACGAATTAACTATTGCGTAAAAGTTCTAAAATGACCTTTCAATTATAAATTTTAATCAAATTCTTCAATTAGAGCATCAATTTTTCTATAATTTAGAGAGAGAATATTTGCTTAAGGGCATGCCCAACTTTAATAGAGAGTATAGATTCTATCATACAACTCTATCTGTCTCATACGTCTCTCCCTAGTATCAATCAGTTCTAGCTTATTATCAAACCTCTATCACCTCCCTACTCTCATATTTTCATCAATGAACACTTTGTTTTTTCTCTCTTTTTCAACAAAGAAAAATTTGAAATTCAAGTTTTTTTGTGTTGAATTTGATTTTTATTTTCAGTATATATAGCGAAAGTCAATTATACAAATAATACATATAACCCGTCCTTAAATCTGGACTATATGAGCTTTATACAATTAATTAATTAATATTTTTATTTTTAATTTGATATTCGACTAATGATTTTATTAGTGATTTCAACCTAATACTATCGTTGTTGCTTTCATGTCAATGCTTCAAATTTTATTTATAAGTGAATAGTTTTAATTTCATCTATACATTTCCAAAAAAATCAAAATTTTCGCAAACAACAAATTTTGTTTTATGCATGGATATAATGGTGTGTTGAGATGTAAGTACTTACTTTTCAACAATATTTTTTGTGTGAATTGCTGGAAATTCAAGGACCAAATTATTGTGGAACTGGATGACTTATGGATTATCACCTAATGAAGCCAAGCTTTAATTTGAAAATAATGTCTTCACCAATGGTAAATGTTGATTGATAACTTAGATATATTTTTTCTTTATATACAAATAGTTGGATGAATGTCGTAACTTCTTTGTTGCAGCCACACAAAATCAAGAAGTAATAAAACCGATATTTAGGAATTCAAAAGAGCTTACGAGATCAGCAGAACAACTATTCTGAATGATGAATGAACCATCAGATTCACCACGCAATCTTTCAAGCTCTTTGAAAGCGGCCTTGGAAATTTTTGACTATAGCTATGAATCTAATAAACAATGAAGCACAGAGGTCACCCAGTTCACTTTTGCCCATAGTATAAATAGTCTTTTACAACCTCTACAAAGTTTTATCAGAATATGATTAATTGAATACTTTCAGTGCCACAGGTTGGTTGGGTCTATGGGTCTGCATGCAAAGACGTTCTTATAGGACAAAAAATTCATGCAAAGGGTTGGTTGACAAATTTTTGCACGCCGTACACATTTTCATTCTTAGGTTGTGCGATGTTTGCAAGGCCTATCATTAATATTCAAACCGATCTTCTGGAAAAAAAAATCATCAGAAAATAAGCAATTTTCGTCACCGTATTTGGTGATCTGTGGTTCAAGCAATGTTTGGTTACACTTAAATTTGTATATGTTGGGCCTTGGATACATTCCTGAATTAATCTACTGCATCTTACCAGCCTATTTTATCCCCAACAACAAATAATTCTTGCACAAGGTTAATTGTGCATCATAACTTCTATTGAACTAATTTTAGGGCAAATATGTGTACATTTAATAAACAAGAATTTCACCTGAACATTTTATCTGATTAAAGGCTTCGTCACTGGTTGTTCTTCTTAACTACACAATTATTAGTTTCAATTTTCTGAATTTATTATTTGTAAGCGACATTAAATCTATCAGGTTACCATGTAGTCTTTTATACTACTATCAAACCTCATAAACTTTCAAGTTCCAGTCTTTGACATGACCCTCCATCCTTTAAGTTCTCTCTTTCTATATATATATATATATTTCTAGAATTGCAAACTTTTGAATTTAGATGCACCAAAATTATTCTCTCATAGGAACCAGTAGTCAATTGCAAAAGTATTTATTTATCCTTTGGGAAAACGAGCATCAAAGGAACTAGCTAACTGAGATTGAGTTTGAATTTAGTGTTTACAAATTTTACTTTGTTGTTTATATACAATTTAATCAAAGAACGCCTCCATTTTATTATCACTTTATTATAAGTCCCAGAATTATCGGCCATTTGGCTTGATTACTATTATTTTATTCCTTATGGCTTGATTACTATCATTTTATTCCTTAATTATACATTATATTTCAGCGTATGTAGCAAGGGGTGGGTGGTATTGACGTACTGTCAAAGAAATCCAAGGAATTGTGTGGCATTGTTCTGAAAGTTCACAGGATCAGACAATATACTGGTTTAAGGGATGCATACTAAATTATGACAGAATGATGGTATCCTTCAAGATGATTGGGTGGTAAAAGTATATTTTACAGATAGATCTGATATCGAAATAATACCGTAGAACAAATTGTGATGTAGGGAAGAACGAATGATTGGACGGGTATGACGTAAAAAGTTTACTGAAGTTGGTTTACGGTTGTTATTTTCCTTTGTATTTTGCAGTCATTGGGTCATATCTGATGGTGCGTCAGTGATGCTGACCAAGAACTCCATCATGCTTTGATGAGATTAATGTTATATGTACCATCAGTGTAAAGTTGAGATTGATGACAATTGTAGATAGGTGCTTCTGAGTTTGTAGATATATGATTATGCTCCTTAATATAAGTGACAGTAAACATCTTTAGCATAAAATTTATAAGAGTAAAGTTAAATCCGTGCTTCATGGGTTTATGCTATAATGGTATTATGATGATTAAAAGCAGACAAAGTAGTAGTCTAAGACTATGTGTGTTGAATGCATACATGTACAACAATAGATAAAGCAAGAGAATAACCTAACCGAGCAACCAAAACAAGTAGGTACTAAATATCTCGCATGTAGTGGAAATTATGATGGAGATTTGGAATAACAGAAGCATAACATTAGAACCTTGAATTCAACTTCGTCAGAATGACGAATACCAATTTTAATTTTGTTGTGCAATGTGAAGATAGTTTATGGGAAACTCAATCATTTAAGTTAGGCTTCTAGCCATGGTTTAGGAAATAACAAAATGTGAGACTGAAAAATATACAGGAAATCCAACAGGGTGGCTGACACCTTGCAAAGAATGATATCCCTAAAACCTCTTCTTACTCGAACTTTCAGATCATTAAACCACGATATGAGGACTATTCTATCGTACAATGTGATGAGGGTTGATTGACCAAGTTGATCAAACCTTCATATATGGAATATGACATGAGGACTATATTCTATCAAACAGTTGCACAAGCCATACTTAGAGGCATATTTTCCAGATTTTTCAAAGAAGATAACACCTACACATCCCTTCATTAATTATGGCATAGGAAATGACCTTAAAAATGCATCCAAGAAATGGAATGACTATGCAAACATCACAATAAGACATTGCAAATGGTGTGGAAGTAGGTTCATCATCAAAAGAAGGTGATCCACATATATCCTATGCTATGGTTTAGGGTCTGCTCAACTCAGGGATTTTCTTGACAAAAATGAAGTCAAAAATGGTCTAACAAGTATTTTCAAGAAAGAATGGAATATGTGAAACTAATAGAAAAGATTCGTGCAGCTGCAATTGAAAATATCAATTCAGAAGACATAAGTCATGGAGATGAAGCTATGGAAATTTAATATATTCTTTATTTTATCTATGTTAAATTTATTTCTGCCTACAACAAATAATAGTATAGGATTTATTTTTCAGTAACAAAAATGTTTAATTATCTATATAATTTACATATAGAGGACTTTGCAATTATATTAGAGCAATCACAATTTTTTGGCGTTTATTATCACTAAGTTACTCAATAGTCAATACAAGTATAAAAATAAATTCAAATTAACTATTTTAATTATCAATTTAACTATCAATTGTCTATTTTAATCCTTTAAATTTTAGATTTGTGTCCAGATATAAAAATTAGTAGTTTAAATATAATTAAAAATAAGCGTCCCAAGAGGCAAGAAGCCATGCATTGCATCACCAAGAGGCAAGAAGCCAAGAACAAAACGTTTTTTTTTTTTTTATTTTTATTTTTATTGGTAAGCGAGGTTGAGGGGACCCTACCCCTTTAAATTACGTGTGAAAACTTATATCAACAATCAGCTGTTGATGTGTTTTGAACCCACAACCTCTCCACTTTTGTGAGAGGGGTGCTACCATTGAGCCACAGGCCCATTCGCAAGAACAAAACGTTTGAGTCCGTCCCCTGCCAAAAATGCACTCAAATCTACCCGAGTACAACCCTAGTAAAAGAGAACTCGCAGGATTACTTTGTTCAACCATTAATATCATCATACATTATGATCATGATGATGGATTCAGTGGACCAAAATGTGGAGCCAATGAATATGATAGGAAAGAAAATGACAACTTTTTCCATATCTCTTGTAAGTTTATCTGCATTTTTTAACCAAATAAGTAATTTCATATAAAGACTTGATTCAATACAAGTTTTTGTATGGATTCTTTACCAAAGGACTTATTGATGATATATGATGAGGGTTTGCTTTGCTTTCTCTGGTAACATTTTTTTTATTCCATTAATTGGTGCTCCACTTAACATTTCAAATCCATTCATTCTTTAAACATAAAACTAGAAAGATTTCTTTCTTTTTTGTTACTTTCAATAAAATGTTGCCTACTGTTTTGCTGCCAATACCCATTTCATTGCTAAGAATCTGAGCCACTGTTAAAAGTTACTTGCTTCTTTACCTATTTCAGTAGAACATCAAACAAATATTGTAAAAGAATTTTTTTTTCCCCTTGTCTTTTAAGTACTTGTGACTTTGTTTGGAAAATTTTATATAGTATTTCTTGAAAAAGTATTTTGCTTGGTTTTGTTCATAATGTCAAAGCTTACATTTTCCATCTTCTAGAGAATTTTTTTTTTGTTGATCTAGCTAGACTTCAAAAATAGGTTTCCATTGACATACATTTTTGTACAATTTTATGTCTAAACAATTTTGTGGATGATAATTAGCATGCGCGCGCAATAATTATTAATCTTAATAGTTAAAACTACTACTGATGAATTATATAATTAGAAGACTAACTTGTATCATGACAACATGTACATTTGTACAATCAATCATCAAATCTAATAGTTACCCCCAGTTATGGATAAACAAACGAAATAGATCGATAAAAAGGTTAGATTGCAATCTGTTGAAGTCAATCAGGTCTCACCAGATAACTTCTCTAACTTGAAAAGGAATTTTGGCATTTATTTGATTGTTGTACCAAATCCCTTATAAATTGCTTTAGTTTTGTTGGTTGTGGATTTGTGGTCCTCCTTCCTTTTGTATTTTTGCAGTGAGTTCTCTAGAGTAGTAATTCATATTTCAGAACAAGACATTAACATTCAACTGCCTATGTTCATATTTCAACAAATCAAATCATTTTTCTCAAGTATATATATATATACACTATCACTTTGGATCAAAATTTAATTACCCCCTTGATCATAAACCTTTTCTTTTGCAGATTTTTGAAGAGGGTAGATAGGGACATGCAATAAAATGATTGGTGTCGCGCACGTCTTTTTCGATCTTTTATTGATACATATATTATTAACCCTAATTGAGAAAAAAACACCATATGTGTTTAGCTATAATCAACCAGATGAAGAAGTACTGCAAGATCAAAATGAATGTTGACAGACATTAGGGTACCTCAATTATTTACAAAGGTATATATGTAACTCCAGCTGTGAAGCAAATGGTTGGGATAGTTTAGATGCTCTAAAAAGGGGTCCATGACCTGTTGTACTTGAAGCTAAGTATAAATTTCCTACACGTCATATTTACTAAATTTGAAAGAACTTTCCATATTGCAAGATTAATATTACAAGACTCTTTTAGTCATGAATTTTATGAGCCGTAAATGGTCAATTCTTTCCTTGAAATGTATCATAGGGGAATTCCATTTATTTGTTGAAGTCGTTTGTTATTTGAACTATTATAGAGAAATTATATATATATTCCATTTAAACCATGGTTATCATATTCCATTTTATTTAAACTACATTATATAAGACAAAATGTGTTTATCATTTCATTCTTCTTAATATAGCAATTGATTTACACAACTATATATATAAACCACCCCCTCTAGTTATCATAGTTTTCTAGTGGTTCTTAATCAATTACCATTTCTATAAGGAAGAGTTTGTATGAACAATTGAACATAGTATTTGACTTTGTTTTGATCATAGAGTTTTCAGTTTTAGTAGTTGGTCTTCTCTCACAGGTCACAACCACATTTTTACATCAATGTGGTAAAATTTTTATCCAGTTTGACACAGTGACACACAACCTTATTATGTCAATGCCCTAATAATGTATAAATGCTTAATCAAATTCATGAAATTTCGCTTTAGAATTTTTCTAGACCCTATAGTCTAGTAGATATTGATAAATTCCTACCATTTACGTAAACATTAGTAATGGAGTAATGCATCATAATCATATGTTTATATACAGCTCTAGCTACAAAAAAAAAAAAAAAAAAATTACTGCAAGACCACTCTATATTTACTGTACAGTCAAATCACCTATATATTTGAATCTCGAGGACATAGATAATTTCACATCATTGGAATGAAGAAAAGTAGAAAACATGATTTTTTTTTTTTTTTTTACCCAGCAGATTATATTCACGTGATGAGCAATAAAACAGTAAAAAACCAATGGATTTAATGGATACCCTAAATTAATTACCAGGGGGTTTCGCTCTGGTTAAGGTTACGTCAGATAGATAGTAAAAGAAAGGTTTCTGTTTTGGAGGGGTCAGGTCAGATCGAATTTCAGACATATAACCACTTAATCAATCGACACGTATTTAAAACTTTTTATTAATTACTTTTCTTCCCACTCATCAAATCTCTCTCAACTCAACTCTGTAACTCTGTTAATAACACAAGAGTAGCTTTTTCTCTCTCTTTCTTTTTCTTCACAATTCACCATTCACCATTCACATCACTCTCTTTTTCTTTCTTTCTTTCTTTGTTTCTCTCTCTTCACTAGCTCTTTATTATCACCAACAAACAAAAAGAGCTTAACCAGAAGAACTACTAATAAGTTGAGTTAGGGCAAAAACAAAGAGAGAAAATTAATAAATTTGGAACTAAGAAGAAGTAGCTAGTAGTATAAATAAGAAACAAGAGTGTTGAAAAGAAGAAACAGATTTGATTGTGTTTTGTTTACTCTAGCTATCTAGTTTCTTTCTTTCTTGTGTTACGTTTGTTTGTGTATTAATTTAAAAATGGGAAGAGGAAGAGTTGAGTTGAAGAGAATTGAAAACAAAATCAACAGACAAGTTACCTTCGCTAAACGTAGAAATGGTCTTTTGAAGAAAGCTTATGAACTTTCTGTTCTTTGTGATGCTGAAGTTGCTCTTATTATTTTCTCTAATAGAGGAAAACTTTATGAGTTTTGCAGTAGTTCAAGGTACAACAACTATATATAATTCTTTCCCATCTCATCTCTGCTTAGAAGTTAGATCTACAAACAGCTAATTAGCTAGTAGTCTTTTTTTTCTTATCTTTTCTCATGTTTTCTTCATGTTTGTGTGTTTATAGAAATTATTTTGAGTTTAAACACTTTTTTGTGTATAGATCTGTTTGCTAGCTACTACTTCAAATTGTTTTAAAACTATAATTGATTAAATTATCTGTTTTTTTCAAAAAGTTTGATTCTTTTTTCTTATCAATTGGTTATTTCAATGTAAAGCTGGTTATTGGACTGGATTTTAACCTTCTTTTGTGTACTTGCTGGATCTTTCGGTGTTCTTTCTTTGTTTGATTTTTAAAATAGTTTTCTTGTTTTTTTTTTTTCTGGTTTTTAATTGTATGTTGTGTCAATCAACCTTTGTAAAGTTTTTATCAAATCCAATTTAAAGATTTCTTTCTTGTAAACAAAGTTGAGTTCTCATCAACTTCAATCAAATGATTTTGGAAAACATCAAACCAGGTTCTTAATTTCATCTCTCTCTCTCTCTCTCTCTCTCTCTCTCTCTCTCTCTCTCTCTCTCTCTCTCTCTCTCTTGTTCTCAGCTTTGTTCTCAGCTTTGTTCTCTTTGAATTTGATGTCTAATTTCTTTGCTGCCTTCTTCCAAGTGTTATTGAAGAATTTAGGGTTTCTATAAAGCTTTTAACTTTTCATTTTTTTCAATTTATGTGAATCTTCTTTCTTTATGTGTTTGTGAAATCTGGATCTGGATGTTTGGAAGAGTTTGAGGAAATTGTACTACCTATAATTCATTAGTTCCTCTTTCTTAAGATTTGTTTTTTCAATCACAAAATTTAACAAAGCATCTTCATCATTCTCTTTGAATATATTCTGATATATCACATATATACTACTACTTAATCCTCTTCCTTATCTGCTGTTTTCTTTTGTTTTGAAGATCTGTCAGTTAGACAGTTTTTTCCTTTCAACAAAATTTTGATAGATTATTATAGATCAAACAATTTAGGGCAAGATTATGAAATCTATGAAGATATCTTGAAGATTATGAATTTTGTAAAATGTTTTTCTTGATAATTTTGAATGTCTATGAAGATCAATTCTATTAATGTATGTATGCTGCTCTAGAAATCTATTTCCAATACATGCAAAGCATTAAAATTGAAATCCAAATCAAGATGTTGCGATAAAAGAGTGTAGGAGTTAAATTAATCTACTAGTAATTTGTAACTTTTTTTATGGCAGCAAAATTTACTTGGTTGTTCATTTTTTCTGTGCTTTGTGAGAATCCTCAATTGTACAGTGGACATATGTGTGATTTCTTTGAAGATACAAACTGAGATTTGATTTGCTTCATCACAGATCTACCCCTATCCTTTTTCTTTTCATATTTTCCCATTTTAACCATTTTCTTGTGTATTCATTTTCACCACTCATCCATGACCTCATTCTTGACCTGCATAGTTTTATTTGGATTTTGATTATTGATTAATTTTGCATAAGCGGAGCGATGTATCAGCCCATATACCATATCTGCAAGACTACAATTCAATCGAAATAGAATTGAGAGTATGATCATGTGATAAATGTGGATAGTTTGTTTTGAAAAGTAAGAAACACATAAAAGTGTCCTCAGGGTGCATAATTGTCCAATTTTGATTAACTCATCAGAGGTATAACTGACTTCATACCTCTCAATCTAAATTTCTAGCTTAATAAACTCATAGATTTAAAAAATAAAATGACTTGGGACACTTATTAGTTGATTTGAGTTGTATGTCTGAAAATTATGAGTTTATTAAGAAAACTAATTAAGGGTCTAGCTTGGTCAAAACTAATATGAATTGCATCTAAATAAGGACAATGCAACTGGACTTTAAACTAATGCAGTATTATTCTAAGCAATTTCATTATGAACTAATTAAGATTAGAAGTTGCTTAATTAGTTAAATTTAGAGCCAATAAGGGTTTCCAAACATGTCAAGAGCTTTAAAGAAAAGATCATTGTAAATTCTGGATTGGGTTTGTCTTAATTGGTTATTAGTATGAGGGTTTTTGAAACAATTGTGGATTAGCTATATTTAGTTTTAGAGTGAACCCTACTTCCAAGGTTCAAACTGGTTAAGAAATTATTAAGAGGCTAGATATCGATGAAAATTATTTGGTATTATGTAGCATAAAACTAAAGGTTGTGTTACTAGAGATATGAAAAATAAATCAATCACTTCAGTGTGACTGGTTCTATGAAGAAAAAGTTAACTGGATACAAGCATACCACATTTAGTCTATTGAACATGTCCATATCAGCCAGAGGGCTTGCAGAAGTTTTTACTATAGGATGATTCTTTAAATCACGGTGATGCACTAATAGTTTTCAATTCCTTGATCTATCTATCTTCTGTGTGTGTTTGTAATATCCTACGCGTTTTTCATACCTAAATCAATTTTTTTCGATGTGTTGTAGCATGCTTAAAACTCTCGAGAGGTACCAGAAATGTAGCTATGGAGGACCAGAGCCCAATGTATCTGCACGGGAGGCACAGGTAAATTTCACTGCCCTTCATATATTCCACTAGTATAAGTATATTTATACCGTTGTGTAATCCTTACTTGCAGTTTGAAAATATTATGCTTGTAATTCATGTGTTAAGTACTTCACTGGATAAAACATTCTTGTGTTGAGCAAAAAGAAGTGCATGGATCTTGCATTATTGTTAACTAGAGGGTGCATAACCATGCGAGTAATTAAGATTCAAAAATATACATCTATTTAATTTATTTGCACACAAATCTGAAGTAAGTCTTGTCCTGGTGCTCCAACCTTATTAACAATGGTGGTTTATGCCTCCTAATCTCTCTCACTTTCAACCACGTCATTGATCTCTTTTAGGCAACACAGTGCACACTAGAGCATACTTATGCCGTAAATGGGATAAAAACTTAACTTTTGGATTTAGGGTTTTGAACTCCATCCTATAGCAAGATTTTTTTTTCTTTGTAAAGGTTGCTTCTATTTCTCAAATGGTCTTCTAGGCCTATCTCATGCACTTGACTTGTGGAATATAATTGATGTTTAATTATCTTATTACAGACATTATAACCTCATAAATCATAATATGTGCAAACCTATGTTATACTCCATATTTGCTCAATTAACACAAATTTGTTGCCTTCCTCTATTTTGCTTTTAAAATTTTTCATCCCAGTTTGATTCTCAAACTTAACAGTTCATCATAGAAGTATTTCAAATGAATTTAACATGCTTGTTTCATTCTACAAGAGATTTGAATCTCTACAAGAATTCGGAATCTATACAAGAGATTCTTTAAATAGTAGTATACTAGGAACTTTGATATAAGTTTAGAATCTGTAAATATGTTCCTTGTTTGCTGATAAATAAGTACGAAGAGATTGATCAAAATAGTCAGTACAAAAAGCAAGAACTCTCATATATAATTTCAAAGCCGATGCAACTTTTGAACTCTAAATACAAGTGTTTGTGCAACAAGATTAAGCTCATGCTGGATTGAGTTAGGAATAAGAACCCTAAGACTAATAAAACAGCAAAAGTATAAAAACACTTTCTTTGAATGTCAACTGATCTGTACACCAAAAAGTCGAAATCCCTTTGATTTCTCTTCTACTACGGGCTGGCCCAAGCTGATTACAACGTTTTGCTCTTCCTCCATTTGTTTTCTATCTCTAACTAAACTACCACTAAGACCAAGTTGCAGGTCTACATTCTGTCTGAAATAACCACTAAACCCCCCAACACTACCGTTATTGATGTTTTCAGATGCATTATACCCCACATCTATCATGCGGAAAGGTGGGTGTTCTCTATGTTCACACAAGTAAAACGTAATCACATCCTTTGCTTTCAGTTCCTTCTCCTTAACAAATCTATTCCAACCTCTTGTAAACACATAACTCTGGCTACTTTTCCAATAACAATACCGAAACTTCCAAGTTTTCATCTGCCTATCAACAAAAGGTAGCTGCAAATCATCCACATCGCCCCCATCTTCTTCCTCCCCTTCTTTACCTTCAGACACCTGAGGAAAGTATTTAACAGCATGTTTCTTTGGGATTACAAGCCTATTTAGCTTCCCCACGTCGCTCGGCGTTAACTCCTTTTGAAAGAGTTGATGGTAAACAAATCCTCCATCCATTAGTCCTCCATTCCCCAGGTTAAGTTCTACTTTATCTTCTATCTTCTGAGTTTGATTTCTCAGGAATTCCATAAACTTAGAGTTATAAGACCTATCCTTAATCATACTTAATATCACCTCTGTCTTGTATAGATCTTGAAACTTGGGTTCTTGAATGGTGATGTTTGTTAATGGAAAATTTCGAAAAGAATCACCACGAAGCTTGAGGGCAGCACTGTCATAAGCCATTGCAGCTTCTTTCTCAGAGTTAAACGTACCAAGCCATATCCTTTCATGCTTAACATATATTTGTGCTCCCCAATGCCCGTTTTGCTGCAAGACCACCCCTTTGAATCTAGCAGATGCTGAGTTATCATGCTTCTGCCGCTTATTAGGATGACAAAGATTGCTATTGCTGTTGCTGTTTGAATCTGAAGCTTCTGCCATTACCGTATTCGAAACCATACTGACCATCTCTTCTTCCATAGGAACCCTATTCAAAAGTAATCAACAATATGATAAGCCAACCAGTAATAATCAATATAACTCAGCAATACATACACTATTTAATACAAGTAATAAATAAATCACAGAAAGAACAATTAAACAGTTTCTCTTACATTCAAGGGAGAAGAATATATAAGTGGTTTAGGGTTTCTTTGACATTGATGATGAGATAGAGATATTAGAGAGAAAAGGAGGAGAGAGAGAAGTTAATGGCGTTAACAACAATAAGTTTTCTCTTTTATAGAAAAAAGGTAAGCTTGAAAGCTCCACCATTATTTTGGTTATAAAATAATGTAGAAGATCTTTGTTGCTGCAAAAGGAAACTAATTTTTAATTTACTAAAAGGATAACTAATTTAGAAATTAGTCCATATTGAATAAATTTGACAACTGTAATTAATAAAAACTTATTTGGAAACTATCTTAATTAAGGAAACTTCTTAGATATTTCGGAGTTGGATTGAGAAATAACAGGGATTTTTAGTATTATGAAATAGATCTGTTTAATTTGACTTAGTAAATATTTTATATTTAATTTACTATAATACCCATGCTTAGTTACTTCAAATACAAGTAATCTGTTTATTGATTTTATTTCATAAAGGGTATTTTTGTTATGTTGTTATGGGGACAACCCATTTAAACAGAAATTAACAGAATATTCTGGAATGGTCTTCTAGACTGATCTAGTTCTATAAACCGCATAAAATTTGGTTGGTAATTCAGTAATGGGGACTGTTAGTCGACATATTCCGGTGCACCCCCTTACACCAATTTAGATTTTAGGGTACCCTCAGCAATCACATCAGATGAATCAAATAATCAAAGTTATTTTGTATAGAAAAAAAAAAATAGTTGGTTGATTTTAGTCATCAAATCATATTTTACCTAAAAAGAGGAATTAATCCAATATTTTGTTGCTTTTTATAAGAAAATTTTGACTCCAAATTACTAGACCAGGTAAAAATTCTCTTTTACAATTCACATACATACTTGGTTTGCTTAGTTGAGCACATAGAGTATATATTTTTCTCTGATTAGGTAATTTGCATATCTGACTATTTTATTCTATTTTCCCCTATTCTGTCCTTAAAATATAATCTGACTCAAATACACTATTTAAGGCTACATTAGAGAATCTGGATCCTCTCAAAATTTTCCCTATTTATGGTATATTAAAATATCAGAATTTTTTTTTTCTTAATTTTATTTAAGAAATCATCATAAGTTCATGATCATATGGCTAATATGTCTTGAATCCACTGGGATAAAATAGTCAGTTTAGTGTATAACAAGCATAATAATACTGGAGATTAGGGAAATGGTATTTATAGCCCTAATGGATTACCCAGTCTTGGGTTTTAATTAACCTACTGCCCAAGTAAAAATTTATCCAAAGTGTAAATAAATTGTATCCAAGCAAAAAAGAACTGCCTGGAATTTTATTTACTTGCAGAATTGTATTAATTGATTGGTCCATGGTCACATTATCTACCCAGTGGCTCTCATAGTCTCATGCATATCAATCAGATCAATTGACTATTGTCTGTAGTGGAATTTTCTTATGTTTTAAATGAAACAATGTGCATAACAACTGCTTCGATCAAACTTCAAACCTCGTCATGGACTCATGGAGTGATATAACATGACAGCTTTAAGATTCCATAATGTTAAATTGGGTTTAAACTTTAAACTGTGGTTGAGAACGTACTGTATGTTTTAGATCTGGTTTATGGTGCTTATAATTAAGCATCTCCTGTGGGCTGTGGCATTGGCATTTCTTAAATTCTTAGTTACACACACTCATGACCTGAACAGAAAAACTGATTGCAGTCTCTGTGTTTTCTTACTGCAGGAGCATAGTAGCCATCAAGAATATCTGAGGCTCAAAGGAAAAGTAGAGTCCCTACAACGTACTCAAAGGTAAAATTCCTTAACTGTGTTTCCTTTATTGCAAACTAAGATCGAGCGTACTTACATCTGTAAGAAGTGAAAATAGTAAAAGACATCATGCCATTATGATATCATTTTTTTAATCATCTTAGGAACCTTCTGGGTGAGGATTTGGGACCATTGAGTGGAAAGGAGCTGGAGACACTCGAGAGGCAGCTGGACTCGTCTTTGAGGCAAATCAGATCAACTAGGGTACCAAAATAGATTTAACAGATTGGTTAAGATTGCAGTCAGTCATCTCTAAATCTTTACCAGGCATGTACTATTCTGTCTCACACAGCTTTTGGTTCTTTCTTTTGCAGACGCAGTACATGTTAGATCAGCTTACTGACCTTCAGAGAAGGGTATTACACAAACTTTGATGCTGAATATCTCTCTTAGTATATGCTATATTTGTATCTAATCGTATAATTAATAATGTGTCAAAATTTTGAGTGCAGGAACAAATGCTCAGTGAAGCAAACAAAAACTTGAGAAGAAGGGTATGCATTTTCCTGGCTTGTTTTCGGCCCTGTTCAAATTTGGCCATAGACTTCATAATTAGTACAAGCTATTTCATTAGAAATAACCGAAGGTCTTATACAAGTTCATTTGATTGTTAATTAGTTGGAGGAAGGTACCCAACCAAATCATCATCATTGGGACCCAAACATGCACAATGGTGTGACCTTTGCTCGGCAGCAGGCTCAGGCACAGGGTGAAGGGTTTTTCCACCCTTTAGAATGTGAACCCACATTACAGATTGGGTTTGTCCTCCATCTTCTGCATCTGTTTACCCTTTCTTTCCTTAATAACCATGATGGTCTCAGTTCAATATTTTCATGTTTTGCTATAACTGTTAAAATTGAACTTGAAATATATGAATTGAACTTACTTGCAGATCATATCAGAATGAACAAATAAGTGTTGCCACAGCCGGGCCAAGCATGAATAATTACATGCAAGGTTGGTTGGGTTGACATGCAGTTGAAAGCTCTTCCGCGAGTGGTGTCTCTCGTACCTTAAGAGGCTAGCTTTAAGCTTATTCTGACAAAGCTAGGAACAGAAATGGTACATCACTAATTAAGATAATTTTCATGAAAATTTACCACTATGTGAGAGCATTGTAAATCCTTGTTGTTTGTTTCTGCATGGACTTTTCTCCAATGGTGACTTATTTCCCATTGTATGCTTTTGTTACGGATGGTGTTTAATTTGTAATGATCCATCTTCTTGTTGAATAAAAACTTTAATTTGCTGATATATTTCTCTGTCAACACAGTACATACTCGGGCACATTTGAAAATTAACAGGTGATCGATCGATCTCAATTTCTAGGATGTTATATATATATATATATATATGGTCAGCTGTGTGACTGTCTGACAGAGGTGCTTAGTTAGGGACTTAGGGTATGTGTGTTTGATAGTGGATTTGGAGCACAAGTAGTTTAAGTTAGAATCCAAGATGCTGTATATGCACCTTGGTGTGGAAGACTTGTTATCCAAATGCATTAACAGGTAGGTACACTCTGAACTTGGTCCACCTTGGTGCACTTTGATTTTGGTCCACTTCCATTGACAATTGAACTCCTGTGGAGTATATATATAGACTTGGTCCACAACAACCTGTTGTTTCTTCTTCTGATTCATGCATGCAAAGTAAGGCATCTCTTGACTGTTGAACATTTGCATTCTACTTGAATATAATCTCTGTCAAACATTCAAACTTCTAAATCAGATAAGTATGGCAACAGCTTAGAAATGTAACAAACCTGGATTGTTTGGTTTTTCAACAAACGATAGCTGAGGGTTACCAAAAAAAAAAAATGATAGCTGAGATTGCTAAAGAGCTAAAATTTTAAAAAAAGTGTGCATGCCGAAAATTTCGTTATTTTTAACTTTTCAGTAATATAATCTCATTGCCGATGGATGAAATAAAGCTTCCGATGTATATATATTTGCTAATATTTTTAGCGAGAAGACGAAAATTGACATACATCCACAATGCATTTCTTTTGTGTGGTATGGGCAGGGTTGGACAACTGATTCCTTAACCTAAAATAAATGGATAGTCCATTTTAATGTATTTATCTAACAAAAACAAAAAATAAAAATATATTTATCTAGTTTGAGTGGCGGCAAAGAGTAAACAAGTGCGGCTGCAAATAGCTGCATTCCAATTTGAATTTGGTTGTTTTCGTTATTTTCCACCTGCTACATTCCGAAATAGATATTCTGTTGTGTGCTGCGTAAGTATAGACTTTCTGTAGTTTGGCACACGTGTACGAGGAGAATTCTCAATTCATTCATTCTAAAAGATTGTTTGTTTGTTTTGTGTAAAATTAAAAAAAAAAAACAACACAACACAAAAACACGTTGTCGAGTTTATCCAATTACCTCGATTTCTTCAATTATCCAAACCAAAAATCTACTAATATCTAAAGAAAGATTCTTAATTTCATCAAACCAAACACTCAAACCCCCCATATCAATTCTAAAAATCAAAACTTTTCATTAAAAATTTGATCATGAGAGGATTTACTGATCAAGACCATCATCAACAACAACAACAACAACAATCTTCTTCTTCTTCTTCAGTGAGGGTATTTAATGAATTATGTTCATTAGTTTTAAATATCATTGGGTATCAACCAGTACCACCATCTCTTGTTTCATCAGATATTGATCCTAATTCAATGGTTTCATCATCAAAACAGATTTCTCCATCAGGATTTGCTTGTTTACTTTTGGGTATTTCATTGACTTTAATGTTATGTGGGTCTGTTACTTTCTTGATTGGATTTATATTAATGCCTTGGGTTATTGGATTTCTCTTCCTTTGTTACTTGCTTGGATTGGGTCGAGCTATTCTTTGTCCTCTTTCTCCTAAAGAGATGTCTGGTAAGATTCTTGGGTTTTTTTTTTTTTTTTTTTTTGGAATTTCTTGTTTTGTTTTAATTGTAATTTGGAATTGTTTTGTTTGTGTTTAATTCAATTTTTCCTCTATAGAAAGACTAGTTTGAATTTGCGAACATGTTAACCAGAAGTTTCAGGGGAATTTGTGTTGTTTATATGCACGATATTCTGACACATTGATACTTGCATACGGTTTTGGGTTAGAGTTTTTTTTTTTAATCTTAACATATGAGCAAGAATAGAAGAGAAAAATAAACATGAAAGAAACAATGAGTGCGATGGAGTTATATACTGTATTGTCTCTTCTCTAGTTACAACTGAGAAATTAGTGGAAAAAAAAGTTTCTTCTCTACGGGATAATCACTTATGGATCACTTCTGCTTCTGTTGCTATCTTCGTTTGTCTGACAGGCACTTACTTCGGAACCAAACCTTCTGTAGTACGTGAATCATTGCAGATTCTCACCTTGTTCAGACTGCACACCACTATATGACCTTTTCCCCCTGAGGCCTGGATTGAGTGATACCATGTACACACCCTGTCTAGGTAAATTTGTAAAAGCAATCACATATTTGTCCTACTTAATGATTACCAATATTGGTTTTCTATTGGCAAGACTGAATCCTTATCTGCAATAGATGATTGCATAATGAAGGAATGATTCGGGAAGAGGAAAATTTTATCCAAATCGAATCCCTAATTTCTCGCAGATCTATGTTCAGGTTTGAAGATATCCCCTGCTATATCATTTTCTATGTTAGTGAACAGTCTTCTACTCTCCGTAATAAAATGATATATGACAATGTTTTAATAAAATTCACAATATGAAAAGTAGATCTCCTTGAGTATTTCTGTATCGCATTCTGATCAAGAAGCTGTCCATGGGAATTGGTTATTGGCGATTACTTATCATTGAGACCCTATAATTGAGCCTTGAGTTGACTCGCCTAAGAATAGAGACTGAAGTACAGTATTTGTCCTGCATATAAAATCAATACAATCCAACGTAAAAGTTTAGGTACCGCATTTGTCTCTCCTATTACACATGATTATCTTCTACTAAAGGTGGCTTCAAGTCTAACCTCCATTCAAACTGCAAAATCCTCAGAAAATGTGTGCATGCTTCAAATACACGTTGAAGTATCACATCTTCAAGGATGTCTCTAGATTTAGTTTCGTGTGTATTCTTTAGATGAACTGGGAAGATCCAGATCATCAGAAGATAAAAATCCCCCAAACCATAGTGGTCATTTAGTTTTGTCTCCATAGTACTCTACAACCTCCACCGCCCATCAGCACAATGCCTGTTGACTTTCATGTGCTTCTTAATTGAGAAGATAATAATTTGGAAACACTTCCTATTATTGGAAATTTTAGTTCTGAAATTTGTGTCTCCCTGTCATTTCAGTTTTGCGATCTGTTCTCCCATTGAACGCCACTCTTGATTCCTGTAACACCGTTCCTCTCCCTCCCCCCACCCCCTCTGCCAATACAACTTGACCAAGGTATTTGAGGTCTTCTTTCTTCATAATTTAGGAACTTATCCCCAAAAAATGTTTGTAATGCCCCATATGACCCCCTCGAGACCCCATGTCAATCTTTACTGTCTCCTTGTTAACTTTCAAGCTAGAAGCTACAATCGGTAGCTTGTCAAAGATTCACAGCTCAGCTCTGAAGAGATGAGGATTGTTTCAATTTTCTAGTGTCAAAGATTCACAACTCAGCTGAGTAAAAGATTGGAGACAGGTCCCCTTTTCTCTATTTCACATCGGTAGACTTCACTTTTTTGCTGCTCATTTGGTAAACCAGAAAGAAAAAAAGTTTGAAATGGTGATATATTAGTTTAACATGTAAAGTCCAACGCATTTTGGAAACTCAAGTCCCAACGATCATACAATTTCGACGCCAGCCTTTGAGACAAATTACTCTATTATCATATTGGAGTGAAAGCTAAGCCGTGTAGTTGTTTGAAACTGGAGAGTATATTGTTGTTTCTTCTTGAACATGTGAAGTCTTGTATGCATTTTAGAAGCTCACTAGCAACCATTGGAGGTGAACAACCTGACATTCTTCAATGGGTTTGTACCACCTGTGTCTTCCATCTTTATCCCAAGTCACAACAATTACACCCTTTTGACGCAAGCCAATGTGAAGTTACTTTATTACGATATTGGAGTGAAAGCTAAGCTTTATAGTTGTTTAAAAGTGGAGGGTATATTGTTGTATTGAACATGTGAACTCCCGTATGGATTTTGGAAACTCAACTAGCAACCACTGTAGGCGAACAACCCTGACTTTCATCCTTGGGTTTGTACCACCTTTGTCTTCCATCTTTATCCCAAGTCACAACAGTCATACACTTTTGACGCCAGCCTATGAGATAAATTGTCTATTACCAGATTGAACTTTGAAGTGAAAGCTAAGCTTCATAGTTGTTTGAAAGTGCAGGGTATATTGTTATTTCTTCTTGAAAAGATCCCTCGCTAAATAGTGACTTACACATACAGTTTACATATTACATACACATACTACGAGAATGAGGGTGTCTAAGTGCAGTTCAACATGCACATAAATTTTTTGAGTCCTTAATCTGTAGTTTCGTTACTTGTTACCTTTGCAGATAACAATTGCTTAGTACAAACACAAGCATTCACATACGAAAATGTTTTGAACTTTTGATGCTAACTCTAATTGAACGCTCGGAACAAGGGGAGTAGCCTATAACTGACAAGTGACAACCTTGACCTCTATTTATATCCTGACCTCTATTTATATCCTGACCTCTATTTATATCCTGACCTCTATTTATATCCTTATAGAAACCTCTCATTTCTTCATTAATAGAGGATGGGAACTATGGTAAACATGTTATTTATACTGCCTACCTCGTTTTAAGTATATGGGGAAATTTCACTTCCACAAATCATTTTTGACATCAAAGGATTGTTATTTGTTAGTGTTAATTATGGTAGAACTACAAAGATAGGCCATTTTGGTAATATGCTTTCTTCTGGGAGTCTACTATGTACATTTTCTGCTATCGTTTTATACATATGTTATTATTATTTGTGAAAATGGCAGCAATATAAGCACTGACTCCCTGCTTTACATTGGCTTCAGCATGGAACTTCTCTTGAAGCTGAATTAGTGGTGTTGAAGAAATGTAGGATTGGGATATTACAGGGACCAGTTGTGTTGTATGAGGAGATGGATGAGGCGTCTTTAAGAAGCATTGACAGTGGACTTTGTTAATATGTTTGGTCTTCTTTGTTCGCACCTCGGTATCCAATGCCAAAGGATAATGAAAATTAGAAAACAATTCTTATGAAAGAACCTGTACTATTCTTCATGTGTTGTAAATTTGATGATATTAGCTTACGAGTAGTGATTTCAGTGATACTTGTTCCTTGTGGAATGGTGAAAGTGGATAGCTATCTGTTTGTTAGCCCTTATCATGGTCTAAGATTTTATAAAGAATCATAGGAGTTGAGTACTTGAGTTGGTGTTTTTCACTTTCTTTTATATTTGCAGAACTGCAGAATACCATCTATAGCTTCCTTTTGCATAACAATTACACCAAGTACATACCAGGGGCATACCCTACCCCTAACTGGCTAGCTGTGATAACAAGGGATTCTAGTCTCCACCTGAGCTTTCCCTATTTATTTCACACAGTTTTGCAGAAGTCCCTGTGGCTATGGTGTTAATCTTTCCGGATGGAGCAAATCATGATTATGGCAATCACTGAACATATGAGTGGTGGTTGGTCAGAGCTTCCGGTTGATGTTCTACCCCTGATTGTAAGTTGTGCTAGTGCTTCGAACCATTATGGTTGGTTGGTTGGTTGGTCACATTTGCGAAAAATATACCTAGGTGGCATTTTCACCTGCAAATCCGCCATTAGAAATTTAGTGGTATGGTTTGGCCGAACCGAGTAACAACGCTTTGGGGGGGGTTTTAGGTTTATGCCCAATCTATGGCCCTGCATTCCTGCAACCCTTGAAGTGATCTTAAACAACCATTTCAAAGTTTGAATAAGGACTATACAGTAGATTATTATTACTTAATTACATGCCGTTAAGATACTTGATGTTGCTTTTTGCAATGAATAAAATATTGTCTGATGAAAGAACATTTTCCACAAAAAAAATAATAAGAAATACTACTACTACTATAAATCATCATCTTCCCAAAATGAATCCAATCAAATAAAACTAAAAAAAAAAAAAAATTCAAAATAAAGGTCTAGCTATTACATAATCTTGATTTTTGATCAAAATACACAAACAAAGTTGTGGTTGTGGGGGGTTTGGGGATGAAAAAAATTTAGATCATAAATCATATGAATATAATCAACCAGTGTAGACATGAACACCAATGGCTATGAGGAAAATAGTGATAAGACCAAAGTAAATGATAGCATGAACTAGAATAGATGCTCCACTTGTATGCATGTTTCCAAACTCCACAACTCTTCCATTCCCTGGTAGCTGAAACAATAGTCCTGGTTGTAACAACACAAACAAAACTACTGCTATAATAACTGGACCCCAATCTGCCATTTTTCAAGAAGAAGAAGATCTGAATTCTGAAGAACAGAGTTGAGTGTTTAGTTTGGTAGTTTAAAATGGGGAATTTATCAGTAATTTATATTTGTTTCAAGTCCGTCTTGGAGACTGAAGTAGATTCTGGATGGATAAACACGTGGCCACTATATTTTATACTAATGTCGATAGACATAAACACGTGGCTGCTACAGCTACGATTAATCCATACAAGTGTTGAGATATGTGTCAATTCCAAAATCAACCGTCCATATCCATATGCAATGATTTAATTTAATTTTAATTATCTTGTGTGGATTTTGGAAATATTTCTTCAAATTTACAACTGGATTTTTGGATTTTTTTTTATATGGATTTATCAAATATATTCAAATCATATATGATTGGAATAGATTAAGTAACAAGCAGTCAAGCATGCCCAATTCTTTAGAATAAAAAAAAAAAAAAAGATGACCAAATTATATTGAATCAACCTTTATTTCTGTTAGAACTTAGAAGTGTCAGTTTTCATTTTTAAAGCTTTTACGATCCAAAAAAAATCTATTGTCCAAGTACCGAAAGGAGAAAAGGAAAAAGAAAAACAACCCCCCCCCCCCCCCCCCCACACAGAAAGGCTTCGGATTTTGCCAAGTAAAAAATTGATTTTGCCAATGATCATTTTCAAAGATGACTTAATTGCCCTCAATTAATTTAAACAAGTTTAATTATAAATCTCACTGACAGATTTTTTTTTTTTTTTCATTCACCATAAAATTAAGAAAATCTTTTACATTTTGATTCATTCCTAAAAACATATTAAGTTTAACAATCCAATTTCTTTTGATATTGTCCGAGTCTTTTTATTTTATTTTTTCCCTCTTTTCACTTCCCTTACCTTCTTACAACATAGTATGCTTTCCTCTAAACCACTCAGATAAAAATTTGAACTAAATCACATTTATACCTCAAATGTAAAAAAGACTGATCATAATTCTTCAACTATTCATTAGAAAAAAAAAAAAAAAAAGTGAGACGAGTATGAATCAAAACACACCTTGTTAGATTTTTTTTTTTTCAGATTTTTTTGTAGGAGATAATGAAATAATTAAACAACAAGATATATTGGTATATTCTTCATTTTTTTTATTTTTTGATGGATATGCAAATTTGTAAAGAAATAATTAATTATTGATAAGAGTCTATGTATGGTCATTAAGGGTAATTAAATCATCTTTGGAAATGATCATTGGCATGATCGATTTTGCTCTTGGCAAAATCCGAATCGGATACATGAATAACATTTTGAACTATGTTTACACCTAAGTATCTCCTTTTTGATGTCCAAATTTTAGTCACTTAAACCATATGTTCTTAAAAAAGCTTTAGAAGAAGCTAGCCTTCTAGCAGGATAAAAAAAAACAGCCATTCCTTTGCACAAAGATTATGGAAAATGGATTTTTATTTAAGCTAAAAGCAATACATTTATCACTTTAAGCATATAATCACATTCTATTTAATCTCCTTTAACTCCATCTATATGCCTCAGATCCCTTTAACACAAATCAAACTTTGTTCAAAGCAAAACCACACAACCAAGTATTCTAAATCCAACACATTACTTCTTCCTTTCCACATGCTATTCTCTCAACTTTCTTTCCCTAGCTTTTACGAATCCGACAGCTCTAACTTCCTGGCTTGGCTTATTAATTGGCACACATAAAGTAATTGCTTACACTTAATCAAGTCACACCACACTAATCTTTTTAACGTACACCTAGCTATCTTGTTTGCTCTCTTAACTAAGTTTGGCATCCATGCTAGTGCTAGTAGCTATATATAAAAGAAGACTTTGTTGTATCTTTCTTCTCATTGAGATAAATTAAACATAGCAAACATATGGCTGCAGACTGGGGACCTGTTGTTGTAGCTGTGATTTTGTTCATCCTTTTGTCACCAGGACTTCTATTCCAATTACCAGCTAGGGGAAAGGTGATAGAGTTTGGTAATATGGGGACTAGTGGGCTATCTATTCTTGTTCATGCAATTTTATTTTTTTGTATACTCACTATCTTGGTCATAGCAATCGGCGTGCACATACATTCCGATTAGCTCATCACCAGAAGAAATAAAATTATCATCAACATATATGGAGCCAGCTAGGTGCAGCATTAGTTTCTTTTGGAGTGTGTTAATTTGTGTAATTAATTACCTAATTTCATTGTTATTTTCACCTCGGTTTTCTGTTATTATTTGTAATTCAATTCTTTGATTGCTTGTTGAATGTTGAATTATTATCGGTTTTTTTATGATAAAAATATATAAACACAATGTATAATGTTCGAAAATACTACTACTAAAAAGATCAAAAGCATTCACCACATTTTATAGAAAGCATTTAACCTTGATAAAAATATAAAATAATCAAAATAATACTAATCAGATGCAAAAAGGAAAAAAGAAAAAATTAAGAATTGAATGGTGTATTCTTTTATTGCTAACATAATATTCAATCAACAAACTAGCAATATTAAGACATTTGGAATGAAATCCACTACTCATGATCATGCATGATCAAATGCCTGAAGCCTTTTGTACTGTGGCTGAAACCATGTGATGAACTGAAGGTAGAAATGGATTGGGTTGATTAATTATTTATGGGATCTGAACCAGAAGGAACTTCATCCTGGGGATCCCATATTGGCATTATCACCATTGGATGCAAATCAGCACCTTCATTTGTAAGAGGCTGAAATGGTGTGAATGAACGTTCATGGACCAGAAGAAACATCACCCTGGGGATTCACTATTGGCATGATCACCATTGATTGTAAATTATCAGCGACTTCATTTGTAAGAGGTCCATAATCTATGTAATGCCCCTGAAATCCGATCCTAGCTGGCCAGGCCAAAATCGGGCAACAGAGTCATAATGATCTCCATATGTCCTCCATGGACCGTAGGGTCACACTACTGTCACGTGATATCACACCTCTAGACCACAGAAGAACATAATAAAATAAACAACAAATACTAAATTAACAGCGGAAGACTAAACAAAATACAAACTATATAAATATACATCAGAGTCATGCCCGAAGGTTACAACTCATCAAACTCCAACTAGACATATGAGCAACTCAAGACAACCTCCACCAAGCTCTTATCGAATACTTCATCTCTAAAACACTTGTATCCTGAAAAGGGAAAAGGGAAGACGTTAAACGCCAGCAAGTTACAGAACTTGAGGTTCGATCTTAATTCCCAGAAAAGGAATCCGCGCATCCTAAAGATAAACAATTATAAATAATAATTAATTTATTTTAGCATTTAACACAATGATAAATAAATCAACAAGATCATTCTCTGGTAATCCGCAATGTCCAGTTCCAATAATCGAATAATCAAAATCTATTTCAATTAATCAATCAATCAATCAATTAATCAGTCTGCAATATCGGATCAAGTCCTTATCCAGTAATTCCAATCCATCATATTACATCAATCTAAATCCATGCATCAAGTGCCAAGTTGTGCAGTAGCACCGAGTCGTACGCATCATCGCCATACACTCACATGAAATTCATATATAAAGTTGTGCAGTAGCACCGAGTCGTACGCTTCACGCCATACACTCACATGAAATTCATATATAAAGTTGTGCAGTAGCACCGAGTCGTACGCTTCACGCCATACACTCACATGAAATTCATATATATAAGTTGTGCAGTAGCACCGAGTCGTACGCTTCACGCCATACACTCACATGAAATTCATATATATAAGTTGTGCAGTAGCACCGAGTCGTACGCTTCACGCCATACACTCACATGAAATTCATATATATAAGTTGTGCAGTAGCACCGAGTCGTACGCTTCACGCCATACACTCATTGAGTTATGTCATGTGACAACACTCCGGGACGTCTCCCCATCATACGGGTCCGGTGTTAATTTGTTTAACACGCCCAAATCTAATCCAACATATGGTTCAATCCAACCATTCTATTCCAATCATTATCCATATAAATATATATGACGAACAACATAAACGTGTATGATGTCAAGTTCAGGAATTTCTAAAGTAAGAAAGTCCATAACCAATGGGTTCAATCAAACATTTCAATATCAAGTCAAATATTCAAATCCAATAATAACATATTTTAAAATATAAATTTCAGCAATATTAATAACTAAATATTAACAAGTTTGCATATTTATCAAATTCTAATTATTAAAACATATATTTTCATGAGAATCAATTATTATTCTACTATCCCAAACTTAATAACCAAACTAACACTTCAACCTAATCTGAAAATTAAGAGAAAACATCAAGTAATATAACTTGCCTCATAAGAAGACCACCAAACACCAAATATACGAAGAACACAACTCAAAACCACCATACTGCAATCCAGTCACAGATTTTCTGACCTCCAAAGAATCAGTTGTACAGGTCACGTCTGGAAGATTCACATACTCTAATTTATATGCTCAGATGCGTATTTTCAATAGGGTTCTAATGACGTAAGATTCATGTCATTCCGAGTTCTGTAGAGAGAGTTATGGCCGAAATACTAACAGAGTGTTATCAAAAACGGGAATCCATATATTTCTCTTCAAGTTTGAGATCTAAGGTTTTTCTTTTTGATTTAATAACTAAGAATATTATATATACTAATATTTATTTATGTGGACTTAAAGATGAGTTTAAAATAAAGCCCAAAGGCATGATACTAATCCCATTTATAAAACATATTTATATAGTCAAAGAAGTCCAAATTGAAATCCAATTTCTATTAAGCACAAGCCTATCAAAATACCGGGTATTACAATCTATTATTGCAATTGTTGAACTATATGCAGTGATTAATTAAATCCTAACAACGCCAACAACCCGCAATCTAGATATTCGTGAGAACACCTCCTTTGTAATACAGGATCCGTTTTGTCAATAAAGTCAAAGATTACCAAACAATAAACAATAGTATAAGAAGAACAAAACAATAAAGAACAATAACACCAAGATATATGTGGTTCGGCAATGCCTACCTCCACGGGGAACAATGAGAAGATTTCACTATAAGGAAAGAAACACCGATTACAATAATCTCCCTAGTATCTTTCTCAAGATCTTAATCTCTCACCTTAAACCCAATACACCCTTGGCTCCCAAAGTTCTCCCTCACTTACTCTATCTATCTCTATGTTTCTATTGTTTTCTACTCTCTTGTCTTCTCTTGTTTTCTTGTCTTACAAATACCAAGTTACTTAGGTATTTATAGCCCATGGATAGAAATCAAATCCATATAGAATTACTAATTCAAACTAGAGATAAATAGGAAACCGAGTCCAAATAGAACTCATCCACATATATGGTTTCCTTAACCAATATAGAAAACTGATCCTATGGATCACACCTCTTATAAGGTATGATCATGTGCACCCAACTATGGCGAGCCAATATACAACAATCTCCACCTTGGCGAGCCATCGACCAAAAACAAGATCATTGCAGCTTGAATTTCGTCAAGCACTGTCACATTGGCAAGAATCCTCTTGCCTCAACGCACCTCAAGTGAGGAGGTGCTCCACCCAATCTTTAGCATGTAGAAAGATTGAGCAAGTTCAAACAATGTCTGAACTTCTCAACTGAAACAGGCTTAGTAAGATAATCTGAAGCATTCTCATCTGTGTGAACCTTCTCAACTGTAATTTCACCTGAGTCCAACCAATCCCGAATCCGATGATAGCGAATATCAATATGTTTCGTTCTTGCATGAAACATTTGATTCTTTGCAAGGCAAATAGCACTCTGACTGTCACATCTTATCATCATAGAATTTTGATCTAACCCGAATGTGTTTTCTAATCCCTTCAGCCAAATAGCTTCCTTGCAAACTTCTGTTACCGCCATATACTCCGCCTCAGTAGTTGATAGAACAGTAACCGTTTGGAGCATTGATCTCCAACTAACCGGTCATCCACCATAAATCTCCTGCATAATCATCATCCACATAACCTGAAACACATGCTTTCCCTTGTTGTCTTTCAAACAAGATACCCAACGTCTTAGTGCCCTTCAGATACTTGAGAATCCATGTCACAGCTTTCCAGTGTGGCTTTCCTGGATTCGCCATTTATCTCGATACTACACTTAGTACTTGAGCTAAATCAGGTCTTGTGCATACCATTGAGTACATGAGACACCCTACTGCGCTTGCATACGGCTTCTTCTTCATCTCTTCCACTTCAGCATCTGTGGAAGGACATTGACTTTTGTTTAAAACAAAACTGTTGTTCAAAGGAGTTGACATAGGATCTGCATCAATCATATTGAAGCGCTCAAGTACCTTTTGAATGTACTTGACTTGTGACAGCCATATCTTTCCAGCTTTTTTGTCTCTCCTTATCTCCATACCTAGGATCTTCTGTGCAGGACCAAGATCCTTCATATCGAATTCCTTGCTTAACAACGTCTTCAGCTCCTTAATTCTAGACATATCCCGACAAACAATAAGCATGTCATCTACATAAAGTAGCAATAGGATCACCATCCCATCATCAAACACATGAGTGTACACACAACAATCATAGTCACATCTTCTATACCCAATGCATAGTAAAAAATATCGATATATTACAATCTATCGAACTGGGGAAAACCGATATATCCGGATATATCGAAATATATCTGTCGATATATTTAAATTCTAAATTTAAAGCAATAGTAGATCTAGTTTCTTAGCTTAGGTGATTTCGAACCAAAACGCACAGATTTCTTTCCCCTTTGTACAATATTATGCACAATTTCAAATTGAAAAAGATTTTCATGCTAAATAAAGAAATAGTTACAAGATTTAAGGTAATTTGCAAACTCTATCACAAAATTTCCTTTCATTTGCACCAAAGAATAAAAGGAAGTTCTTCAAAATCTCAACAGAATTTCCTTTAATTACTCTCAAAATCTTCTCACATATAAGAAGAAATTGCTACTTTTCTTTGTTTTTAGCTTATGGCTTTCATCCCTGATTGTAGAGAGAGATGTCGTATGATCTGGATCAAATAAATATTACTTCATCTTCGTCCTTTCACTACTACATAATTTATAAAGAAAAATATAGAGATCAGATCGAGAAAAAACGATAGCAATCTATTCCGTATCTTCTTCTTGATTTTGGGGATATCTATTCAGTATCTTCTTCTTTGATTTTCGGGATTTTGAAGAGATGAACAAATAACTCAAAATTTCACTTTTTTCTTGTTATACAATGTGGATGAGTTCTGTGTTAATTTGGTAATTTAGATTATATTCATGTGAATCAAATTCGAGAGAATCCTCTTTCACAAATCTAAATCTGATTGTTGAGAACTTGTGTTTCACAAATCTAAATCTAAATCGGAGCCTGAAGTTGGATCTCACTTCTCAGTTTAACACACGGGGAGAGAGAGAGAGAGGAGAGAGAAGAAACTAAGAGAGAATGAGAGATTAATATTTATCTATCGATATTTTCAATATATCTACATATATCGCGATATATCGAATTCTATCGCCCGATATTTGACAGAAACATTATACCCGAAAGTATCACAAAGTATCGTATCGTTTTGTTTTAAAAACGATATATATCGCGATATTTCGCGAAATATCGCGATATTTTGTACTATGACCCAATGTTCAGCATATAAGAGTCGAAACGTTTGTACCACTGTCTTGAAGATTGCTTGAGCCCGTAAAGAGACTTCTTCAACCTACAAACCAGATTTTCCTTACCAACTTCAACAAAACCCTGAGGTTGAGCCATGTAGATGACTTCCTCTAATTCACCATGGAGAAAAACAGTTTTCAGATCTAACTGCTCAAGCTCCATATCCCGCTGAGCAACCAGTGATAGTAACACTCTAATAGAAGTATGTTTCACTACCGGAGAGAAAATTTCATCATAATCAACTCCTTCCTTCTGTGAGTACCCCTTCGCCACCAAACGTGCTTTGAACTTTGGTGGTTCTTTCTCATGCATTCCTTCCTTCTTCCTGTAAACCCACTTACAACCAACAATTTTTCTTTCTACAGGTTTAGGAACCAACTCCCAAACGGAGTTCTTGTATAGAGATTCCATCTCTTCAGCCATAGCTTCAATCCACTCTTCTCTTTCGTTACTTTCAACTGCTTCACGATATGAAGTAGGATCACCTTCACTAATGCTTAAAGCATAATGAACTTCTTCCTCGAACCCAAGTCTAATAGGTGCTTTGACTTGTCTTTGGCCCCGGTTCTTTGCTATGCTGTAAGGTTGTTGCTTATCTTTATTAGATTCAACCTCCTTTTCACACTGTTGTTGTTCTGGCCCATCCTCTTCAACCCCTGCATCTGACTCCTCCACCTGAATAGGAGTCAACCTGTTGGATACCTTGGTAAGAGGAGATATCTCTGTAGTTGTTTTCTTAACAATAGTGTTTTTCTCACCATTCTTCATGTCTTGATTCATAGGCATAGTCTTCTCATCAAACACAACATCTCTACTAAGGATTTTCTTTCGGTTCACTGGATCCCATAACTTATAACCCTTCACTCCCTTCTCGAAGCCGATGAAAATGCATTCATGAGATTTGGGTTTAAGTTTGGTTCTCTCATCACTAGGAATAAGAGCATATGCATTACATCCAAATACCTTCAAAGTAGAGTAGTCTACCGGTTTACCTGACCATGGTTAAGTGACTCTACCCAAAACATCTCTGCAGACCTGCATGAAACCTCATGCACTTCTCTTTATTCGTAAGAGTTCTATTCATCCTTTCTGCAGCTCCATTCTGTTGGGGATTCTTCTTCACGGTAAAATGCCTTGCAATACCTTCATCTTTGCAGTACTGTAGAAACTTTCTATCCTTATATTCACCGCCATTGTCAGTTCTTAGATACTTGATTTTTCTGCCTGTTTGATTCTCTACCTCTGCCTTCCACTCCTTGAATTTAGTGAAAACTTCGGATTTCTCCTTCATGAAGTAGACCCAAACTTTCCTCGAAAAATCATCCATGAAAGTGACAAAGTAGCGAGCTCCACCTTTTGATTGAGTAGGTGAAGGCCCCCACACATCTGAGTGAATATAGCTAAGTACTTCTGTTATTTGTATCTGCAGCTTTGAAGTGTACTTTAGTTTGCTTTGCCATAATACAATACTTGCAGAACTCAAGTTTACACTCTCCTACACCCTTCAACAATTGTCGCTTGTGTAGTTCTTCCATGGCTCTTTCACTCATATGCCCTAGCCTCAAGTGCCAAAGCTGAGTGTGATCTTCTTGGGTAAAAACTACAGCTCCACCAATTACTGTATTTTCTAAAAGCTTGTATAAATTGTTAGAAAGTCTTACTCCTCTGATAACCACAAGTGAACCCTTTGAGACTATGAGATTCCAATCTTTGGATTTGTATGTGTACCCATTCTTATCCAAATAACCCAGGGAAATAAGACTCTTCCTTAGTGCAGGAACGTATTTCACGTTACCCAGAGTCCTAACAATTCCATCATGCATCTTCAACTTTACCGTACCAATTCCACAAACTTTACAACTGGAATTATTCCCCATAAAAACTACGTCGCCTTATCTTTTCTCAAACGTGTCAAACCAGTCTTCGTTTGAACACATATGATAAAAAGCGCCACAATCTAAAATCCAACGCGAAGAAATATCATTACCTGAAGAAGTCGCCAAAATTTCTCCGTCGCTATCATCTGTAACAACGTTGGCTGAATTTGAATTTTCGGCCTTCTTCTTCTTTTCCTTATATTTCTTACAATCTCGTTTCCAGTGGTCTGTCGCACCACATTCAAAGCAACCTTCTTTATCCCTGGATTTAGATCTTCCCCTGCCTTTTGATTTGCTACTTCTCTTATTTGTTCGGCCCCTCTCATTAGAATTATTGACATATAGTCCTTCTGCTTGAGAGTCTTCACCTGTGTTCTTATTCATCTTCACATGAGAGATTATATCTTGAACAACTTCATCATACTTTAAAGTATCCTTGCCGAACATCAATGTGGTCCTGAAGTGCTTGAAAGATGGAGGCAAAGATCTGAGCAGGTACAGAGACTTGTCTTCATCGTCATACTTCACATCCACCCGTAGCAAATTTTTGATGCACTTATTGAACACGTTTAGATGTTCCATAAGATCAACACCTTCTTCTATCCGAAGATTCAAGAGTTCATCTTTTAAGAAAAGTTTATTTGATAAAGACTTACCCATATACAACTTCTCGAGCTTTTCTCACGTTCCTTTGGCACAAGTTTCCTCCATCACATTAAACATCACCTCGTCCGAGATATGTAGTTCGATGGAACTCATGGCTTTGAGATCTGCTTTGTTCCACTCGTTATTTGACATGTCCTTTGGCTTCTTGTCTTTCCCGTCAAGAACCACATGAAGATCTTGTTGGATCAAAACGTTTCTCATCTTCCTTTGTCATAGTGTAATGTTATCTCTACCGTCAAACGGTTTAATCTCAACTTTTACACCGCCGCCAAGAGTAGTAACCGATGGTTTTTTACCGTCACTATTTGCAGGAACACCTGTAGTCTCCGTCATCTTTGACAAAACCTTAAATCCAACCTAAACTCTTGATACCACTTGTTGAACTATATGCAGTGATTAATTAAATCCTAACAACGCCAACAATCCGCAACTTAGATATTCGTGAGAACACCTCCTTTGCAATACAGGATCCGTTTTGTCAATGAAGTCAAAGATTACCAAACAATAAACAATAGTATAAGAAGAACAAAATAATAAAGAACAATAACACCAAGATATACGTGGTTCGGCAATGCCTACCTCCACGGAGAACAATGAGAAGATTTCACTATAAGGAAAGAAACACCGATTACAATAATCTCCCTAGTATCTTTCTCAAGATCTTAATCTCTCACCTTAAACCCAATACACCCTTGGCTCCCAAAGTTCTCTCTCACTTACTCTATCTATCTCTATGTTTCTATTGTTTTCTACTCTCTTGTCTTCTCTTGTTTTCTTGTCTTACAAATACCAAGTTACTTGGGTATTTATAGCCAATGGATAGAAATCAAATCCATATAGAATTACTAATTCAAACTAGAGATAAATAGGAAACCGAGTCCAAATAGAACTCCTGCACATATATGGTTTCCTTAACCAATATAAGAAACTGATCATATGGATCACACCTCTTATAAGGTATGATCTTGTGCACCTAACTATGGCAAGCCAATATACAACAACAATAGCATTGTATAAAGCACCAGAAATAGGAGGGCGGAAGGAATGCTACAACAACTCAGGCAACAGCTGATGAGGTTTGAAGCCTATGATATACAACATACTTTCAGGGAAGTTAAATCAGGTTGCAGATTATCTTGCAAACCTAGGTAGATGCAAGCAAGGTTTAACCTTCTGTAATCCTTTTTTTTTTTTTTTTTCCGATAACCTTCTGTAATCCTTTACAAAAGGAAATTTTGTCACTTGTAGACAGAGATGCTAGAGATGCTGTAAGAGATGTATTCAATCGATTTTGAAGCAATAAAATCTAGTAGGGGTCCAGCCTAACCCCAGCTTGCCTTTTTTGAAAAAAAAAAAAAAAAAAAGCATACAAAGAAATTTCCTAAGCCCCACCATTATAATTTCTTCTGCTTAATAGCAGGACCGTAGAAGTAATTTCAAAAAGAATGGTTTGTTCCTTTACTTGTAGTGGTTCATATGGGTTTAAATAGGAAAATTTCTTGGTATAATCTTCAGTCTATGATATTTTTTTTAATTTTTTTTTTCTTTTCTTCAGTCTATGTTATCAAATCATATATACTACAGTATTATATTGGGCTTCAGAGAAATTAGCAGTACTCAATGAAACAGTTATGCTCCTCCATTAATTCTTGCCAATTTGCTAAAAAATTCACTCAATATTCCTGATCAGCGTAGTCACTTGTGAACCCAAGTCTGGCCGGATAACAAACTACAGATATGTAGTGTTACATGCACAATGTCAAATTGATTTTTTTTTTTTTTTTTTGTATTAATCAGTCTCACAAAATTCATGAATTCATATATTGAGAGCAGTATAGCTTGAGCACTGTAGGGGTACTACATACTCCAGCCAATCAAAAGCAGCCACGTGGCACAGTCATCCAGTCACCAGGTCGCTACAACAACGACATCCTAGTAGCTCGTTCACAGCGACCCGATCATACCACGAGCAGCGACCTGTCATACACACGTGCTCTCATTCAATGCACAGAATATTCTCATCAGTTACACAATTAATTCACAGGGATGATCCGCGCGCGTTACTCATTTAATCCTCATTATGATGGCGGAGAATCTGCAAGATCCATGATCCACGCCCTTCTATCTTCTATATAAACAGAACTACGATGGCTTGATCTCTAAGTTCAATTCCCCCGAGCTAGAGTACGTAGGCAATCTCGATCTCAACGAGGTGCAGCCACCCCGATCTCAAACACCCCCATTTGGTCAAGTCTCCCTAGCGACCTGACCCAGCAGTGCATTAATCTAGAAATAGGTTAATACATTTGGCGCCGACTGCAAGGAATTCGATATAATTGAAAACCCAAAACCCTCCCACCCACAAAATCAAAATCACTCATTCCAAATGGCTAATCAGGAAGTCACTATCCAAGATCTGCAGGCACAGATTACACGTCTGCAGGAAGAAAATGAACGTCTAAAGGCCGCACAAACCAACCCCCAACAAGGGGAAAATAGCGGACTTGGAGTCATTCCTGCTGATGATTCCAACCAAAAGTTCGAGCAACTCAGCCAGCAGCTGGCGGAGTTCAAAGCATCTCAGGCTCTCCTTCACCGGTCCAAGAGCCACACTGCAGAGCAACTGGCTGTGCAGTCCCTTCAACAATTCTAGGAGTCTCCTTTCTCCAACGAGATCCTGGAACACGATCTACCGAACAAGCTGAATGCACCCAAGTTCGACCAGTATGCAGGAATCGGAGATCCAACCGACCATGTCAAAGGATTCCGGAAGTCCCTTCCTCTGATCAAGGAGGATCATCTTTTGTGTTTGCTGTTTCAGTCCAGTCTCACCGGACCAGCTCTCGACTGGTTTCATCGATTGAAGCCAGGATCCATCAGCTCGTTCGCAGAGCTTGAGAAACAATTCGTCATCTTCTACATCCACAATAAGAAGCGCCCTGTTACCATTGACTCCATCTTCAAAGTCAAGCAGAAAGATGGTGAGTCACTTAGTGTTTTCTTTGCCCGATTTAAATCTGAATTACATTCCATTCAGGACTTCGCAAAGGAGCATGAGACCTTTGCAACTATTGCTTTCTCTCACGGACTGATCCAAGGGTCCGACCTTCACAAGTCTCTGGCAATGAAGAGACCTTCATCACTTGACGAGCTCTACCTAAAGGTAGATCGTTATATAAAGCTAGAAGAAGCCCTCACTGGGAGGGAGAAGAACCACGTAGTCAGCAACATTGAGGCTGGCTCAAACAAACGACCTCGATCAGATGGAAAGAGGTTCAAAGCTAAGTCGCTGCCTACCGAGCAGCGAGAGTATCACCGGTTTACGCGACCAGCCGGTTATATCTATGAAAGGGTCAAGCACAACCATTGGTGCAAGATTCCTGCCTTCACACAGTTGGAGGATACATCTGGTCGCTCGTACTGCAAAGTCCATAAAGTACGGTGTCATCAGACTGATGATTGTCGCGTCTTGAAGCGCGCACTCCAAACCTGGGCCGATGAGAAAAGGCTCAACAATTGGATCCTCGGAAGGAATGAGGAATCCACAGGCAAGCGGGTAAGGAAGGAGTCCAGAACGCCTCCTCGTTCCCCAAAGAGAAATCACAGCAAGGCCAGAACGGCCTCAGCAAGTCCAGTACGCAGCAGAGGGCGTAGCCTCTCCCAACGCTTAGGTCCAACAGGCGACCTACGCGATCACATCAACAAGAAGGTCGCCAACAAGGTTGACAGCGACAGCGAGTCGAACAGTCATGTGGTCTACATGATTGATGAATCTCAACACACCCCTGTCTCTCGGGACAAAAAGAGACGAGTGGAACATCTCCACCATGTCTACTCTATCACCGGCCGAGCAGCTCGTTTCAACATCCCTGCCCGGCAAGAGACTGACATCACCTTCACTGAAGACGATCTCAATAAGGTCGTTACTCCACACAACGACGCCCTAGTCGTTGAACTCAGAATAGCGGATTACACAATCAAGAGGGTATTCATTGACCCTGGGGCATCATGCAACATTCTCATGTACCGAACCTTCAAGGACATGAGGCTGCCCGACTCAGTGCTCATCCCAGACTTCACACCGATCCTTGGCTTCAATAGTTCAAGGGAAGACCCTAAGGGGGAGATCCTTCTGCCCGTCACTGTAGGCAGAAGGGAAGACAAGGTCGTTGTAACCAGCAAGTTCAGCGTCCTAAATATCGCAAGCAAATACAATGCGATTCTGGGTCGAAAGTGGATCCATGCTATGAGAGGTGTGCCGTCAACTTACCATCAGGTATTCCGCTATCCCGGCCCTTATGGGATAATGGAACTCCGCGGCAATCAGAACACCGCACAGGAATGCCACGGTGTGATTGAAGCTGTCCCATCGTCAAAGCCATTCACCTCTGGAGTCAAGGATGGTGATGTCAAAGGAAAGAGCCTAGTCCCAACAGAGGCTCAGGAGGGCAACAAGTCAAAGAGCCCATCCAAGGAAAAAGTTGAACCTGCTAAATAGCAATTACAGAAGGAACAAGCGAGCTCCCCCAAGCTTAGTCTCGGAAGCACCGATCCAGGCGTACGCGTTAACATTGGGTCAGATGAGGACCCAAGGTATGTCTATGTAGGTTCAGAAATGGAAGAAGATAAGTTCGCTCATTTTGTAAATTTTCTTTCAATGAATAAAGATGTTTTTGCTTGGTCGTATATCGATATGCCCGGAATAGATCCATCAGTTGCATGCCATAGGCTACGGGTCAATCCCAATTATCGACCTGTCAAGCAGAAACCAAGGAGACTTGCTCCCAAATTCCACGAAGCCGTCAATGAAGAGATCAATAGACTCAAGCAGGTCGGCTTCATCAGAGAAGTCGATACTCCAGACTGGCTAGCCAACATAGTCCCAGTCCTAAAGAAGAATGGAAAAACAAGGGTCTGCATCGACTTCACAAGCTTGAATAAAGCTTGTCCTAAAGATTCATTCCCACTGCCACGAATCGATAGGCTAGTCGATCAGACATGCGGTTTTGAGTTACTATCATTCATGGACGCATACTCAGGGTATAACCAGATACCGATGTACGAGCCTGATCAAGAAAAGACCTCTTTTACAACTGAGCAAGGTATTTTCTGTTACAAAGTCATGCCATTCGGCCTAAGGAATGCAGGGGCAACCTACCAAAGACTGGTCACCAGAATGTTCGACGACCTCCTAGGTCGAACAATGGAGGTCTACATTGATGACATGCTAGTAAAGAGCGACAAAGAACGAGATCATTTGTACAACCTCGACCAGGCATTCCAAAGATTAAGGCAATACAGAATGCGTCTTAATCCAGAAAAGTGTCTGTTCGGGGTCGCATCAGGAAAATTCCTAGGCTACCTAGTCACCAGACGAGGCATTGAAGCAAATCCTGACCAAATCAGAGCCCTGGTCGACATGCCAAATCCAAAAACAAAGAAACAAATCCAAAAACTCAACGGCATGGTATCAGCTCTGAACAGGTTCATCTCAAGAGCATCAGATAAGTGCAGGCCAATGCTTCATATCCTAAAGAAGGGGGCTACATATGAGTGGACAGAAGAATGCGAGAAAGCCTTCAATGATCTCAAGGCATATCTGTCTACTCCACCAGTTCTAACAAGGCCCAACGATGGAGATGTACTCGGCGTTTACCTCGCAACATCGGATTTCGCGATCAGCGCAGTACTCTTTAAAGAAGATAACCAGGTCGAGCGACCTATCTATTTCACAAGCAAAGTCTTACAGCAGGCCGAAATAAGGTACACACCTCTAGAGAAGTTAGCATTAGCACTACTCTACGATGCATGCAAATTCAAGCCTTATTTCCAAGCACACACTGTAAAAGTAATCACCGATCAGCCATTACGCCACATACTGGAAAAGAAAAACAAAACAGGTCGTATGGCTCGATGGGCAGCCGAGCTGGGTGATTACACTTTCGAGTTCGTTTCACGACAGGCCGTCAAGGGCCAGGTCGTCGCAGACTTTTTGGTAGACTATCCAGCAGAGGATATCAATTGGGAACCAGAACCTGAAACAAGGCAAGTCCAAGACAACCCCCCAGATACTTGGCACCTGTATGTAGATGGTTCCCACAACTCCAATGGAAGTGGAATTGGTAGTGTGCTAATCTCTCCTGAAGGATCACAGCTCGAAAGAGCAACTCGTCTGGACTTTTCGACCTCAAACAAGGAGGCCGAATACGAAGCACTCATACAGGGCATAAAAATGGCCATCGACTTGCAAGCAGTTCGTCTCAAAGTGTACAGCGATTCACAACTGGTAGTCAATCAGATTACTAACAATTACCAAATCAATGGGATCAACCTAATCAGGTATGCCAGCAAAGCAAAGGAGCTCATCAGCAAGCTCAGCTATTTCACAATTGAACACATACCCAGAGATGACAACAGACATGCGGATTCACTGGCGTTTCTAGCATCTAAGATCGAGTCAGACAGACCGCGGGCCCTAACTATAGCAATCAACTCACAGCCCGCATATCTCTTCAAGGAAGAAGATATTCATCAAATCTCCGATCTACTAGAAACAACTCCAGTAGACATCCAGGGGACTTGGATGGAGCCTTTCATGGTTTATCTGCAAACTGGTGTCCTACCATCCGACAAAAAGAAAGCCAGTCGATTGCTGCATAAAGTCACAATGTACAAAATCCATGAAGGCAAACTCTTCAGGAAATCAGCAACCGGATTGTTATTACGATGCTTGGTCCCAAAGCAGGGCCAGATGATATTTCAAGAAATCCATGAAGGTGAATGTGGAAACCACTCCGGTGGGCGTACCTTAGCCCATAAAGCGATCTCCCAGGGATACTTCTGGCCAAGAATGAAGGAAGATGCAAAGAAATTTGTTTTGAAGTGCAAAGAATGCCAGCGATTTGCTGATAAGCAACATCAGCATCCAAATGATCTCATCAACATCACTGCACCATGGCCATTCCACATGTGGGGGCTTGATATCATGGGCCCCCTCATCAAGGAAAAGAAGTATGAGAAGAGGTTCGTTCTGGTAACCGTCGACTATTTCACTAAGTGGGTGGAAGCTGTTGCATTAACCAACGTAACACAGGCAGATGTCCAAAGGTTTATGTGGGAAAATATCATCACAAGGTTCGGACTACCTAAACGGGTAGTCACAGACAATGACACTCAGCTCGTTGGCAAAAATATAAGAAAATTCTACGACCTGTGGAAAATCGAGCATTCGAGGTCAACTCCTAGATACCCGCAAGCCAACGGCCAGGTCGAAGCCGCAAATCGACAGATTCTAAACAATTTGAAGAAGAAGCTCGAAGACCAGCATGATCAATGGCCACAACAGTTGGAGAACATCCTGTGGGCTTATAGGACAACTCCTCGCACATCCACAGGGATGTCACCATTCAGTCTTTGCTATGGAGTTGAGGCCGTTATTCCCACTGAATTAACATTTGGAACGACCAAGTCTCTTCTGGTCGACACGGAGCTCAACTATCAGATCTGGTCGTTTGGAGTCGACCTCCTCGAGGAGCGACGTAACCACGCCACTATAAAGCTCGAGCAATACCAACAGAGACTCAAGCGAGCTTATAACAAAGGCGTGCGACCAAGAACTTTCCAGCCAGGGGAACTAGTCTTAAGAAGAATGTTCAGTAACAAAAGAAAGGACACTATCGGCAAGCTCAACGCCAATTGGGAAGGTCCTTACATTATCACGAAAGTCCAGAGCAACGGTTGTTATCGTCTTCAGACACCAGAAGGGGAGATCGTTAAGAACCCGTGGAATGCTTTTCACTTAAAGAAATTTTATCAATGAAATGTAAGCATCCATTCATTGCATTTCAATCTATAAATTCAATTTTACCTTCATCTCTGCTCAAACATGAATGGCTACTAAAGGTCTAATCCCTCGACCTACAAATTATCAAAACTCTAGTCCCTTTGATAATTTAAAAGTTTGTTAAGTTAAATCACTAGCAACTTAACTTGGTGCATTGGTCATTCTCTTCCCACGACCCAAGCACAATTATGTTGAATGCGACCTCAACCCACAATCAGGTCGAGCAAATGTCACATATTGTTTGCAAGTCCATTCAAGCAGACAAAACATGAGCAACAATGCAAGGTAATTCTTGAATTAACTTTTTACTTTATGAGATTTTAACAATTACAGGCACAACCAAAATAGAATCAAGGCATACAAGAGGAACTGTTTCAGTACGTCCTGCTTGCAGCCATTCATCTCGTCTACCTGCCTTCTGAACGAGCTACCAGGACTTCCTGGAAACTAGCTGGTCAAAAGGAATCCATACAAAACTCATCAAAGTAAAAGCTGATTACTGACACCAAATACAAAAGACAAGGAGTTCTCCACTCAAGCTCTTAAAGTTACAAGGGGGCTCTCAAGAATAAGCTATGAAGTATCAACTTCAACAAGGGCACCTGCGACCTGGTCACTAGGGCCCATCGAGGTGTCCTGAGCTGGCGCCGAAGTGTCTCCAACACCACCTCGCGTCTCCTCTCCTTCGGGCGACCCCATCAAAGCTTTCTGCAGCTGCTCACAGTAGCCCTTCCACGCCGCTTCATTCTCCTGACATACCCTCTGCCAGTACTCAACAGAAGATTGAGAAGCAGCATTGCGTTCCTTTAACTGCTCCACCGTCTCCTTCAGGGCTGCGAGCTGGGCATCCCTATCCTTAACCTTGCACTCAGCAACGACAGCAATGTTCTTCGCCTGCTCGAGCTTCTCGTTGAACGCCTTCAACTCAATTTCAGCTTGAGTACCAATCTCAGCAACCAGACGCACCTCCTGGAAGCTGGCATTGAGCTGCAACCAACAACAAAATTAATACCAAATATCAAAGCATAAGCAAGACCAATAAGAATTGTGATCGCACTCACCAAAGACAGCGCCCCATTTATCTTCGAGCAGGTCACCAACAAAGGCTGTGACTTCACTGCCCGGGCATCAGCGTCCAGGACGATACCCTCATTCACGGCCCGGGCAACACAAGGATCATCGATAGCACTGTCATTATCGTAAACGACATGCTTCTCTCCTTGACCATCCAAATAATCAAATGGCCCGGGCCGGAATTCAGACAAAGTACCTTTGCCTTTCTGCAAAGGCCGAGGAGCAGTCTTCCTGGACAAAGCAGATATCCCAGGAGACGTCAGAGGCATTGAAGAAATAGGAGCAGGCATAGCTGGGATTTTCGTCAGCTTAAGGTTCCCTGCGAAAGACCTCTTCTTCCCAGCCAAGGCACCAACCTTAGGAAGCGAGGAGGGAGGACCGGAGACTGGGGGGCTCGCCATTACTTCAACCTGGCAAGAACTACCAACAGAACGCTCCCTTTCCACAGGAATCTCTCTCTCCACAGATCGTTCCTGCAAGAAAGGTCGCTCCTTCTCAACAGGTCGCCCCTTATCCGACCTCCTAGGAGCACCAACAGAACGCTCTCTCTCTCCCTGCCTCGACCCACCACTAGCCCGTTCACTGTCATCAGCTCGCGAACTGCTACCAGATCGCCCACCTCCAGCTTTGTGAACAGCAGACATGAATGCTTTCTTCAAGGCTTTCCTCCTCTTGAGCTCGTTCAAAACAGTTTTTGGACCACCTTTAGGAATAAAATGCTCCTTCAGGTGAGGCAGAAAAAAGATCTTCCGCTCGTCGGTCAACTTACCAAAACAGTTCAGAGCAGATTGCAGATCGTTTTTTCTAATCAGATGATCGTCCCGGATCGCTGCAACAAAAAAAATACAAAGACATCAAGTTCAAAAACAGGAAGACGAACAATCATAAAACTACAGACAACTAACTTACGATCATCATTCATGATCGTATGACGCAACTGGATATCCCCTTCAACAATCGACCCAGTGAACAGCATGGGATCTTTCCACCATGGCTCGCTACTCACTAAATAAATCAAAGGCAAACGGTCTGGCCTAACCTGCATGTTATAGCCAGAAAGTTCAACCTTCGAGGAGCGTTTGAAGCAAAAGTGGTTCAAGACATCTTCCACTGTAATGTTCCACCTATGCAACTTGTTGAGGTCGTCAATGACCCTCATGTTCCGCCAGAAATTACCATTCATCTGACAGGGGGCTCGCCTAATGGCATTCAACAGGTCGACCACCAATTCAGACAACGGCAACCTCAGCCCAGCACGGAATTGGTTCAAAGTCAATATAGTAGATGAAGGATTATTAGGTCGATAGTCAGGAGAAAGTAAACGGTCTCCAAGAAACCTTATCTCTAAATGCCTAATCGACCTAAACCCATAATGCCTCCTAACAGCAAAATGCCTATGTACATAATTCATATTCACAACTCTACACAGTCTACCATTATCATCCTCAACCAACTCATCATCAGAAGAATCTGGACCATGAGAACCACTACTCTGGGGGCTATCTACATTCTCATCGGGAACGGGAGACGGAGGGTCAGAATGAGTACTCTCAGACTCATACTCCTCAACTCCACCATCACTCAAGTGATCATTTTGCGAGTCACTACCCTCGGACATTACTCTCAAATAATACAGAAGGCAACAGAAGATGAAAACGAAAGAAAATAAACAATCAAAGAAAAGAGAAGAAAACAAACCTCACGAGCTCTCAAAGTTCTTCAGATCGCAATGCAAAAGCGGCAGCAATTCAAACAAAGGCAAGATAGGCAAACCCTTCTCAAGGTAACTACAGTTTATATACTATAGCTCAAGCATTTCCAGCCATCGATTCAAAACAAACGAACGGCTGAGATCGACCAAAGGATTAATATGCAATACAGTCATTCTCCACTCACAATACAGTCATTCTCCACTCACAAAACGCTTCGTATCCACCGTTGGATCAGTCCACGTGTAAAACAGATATTCAATCAAGCAATACGTGCGTCAGTTGCCATAACTACACGGCGAACTGTCCAAGGAAACTCCTCCACTTCCCCGTAATAGCGCCATGATTACCACAAACAGCGCTGCATGACTGCCACGTCACCAAATTCAAAAAGTGAACATCAGATCAACATCAAATGGTGCATTAAGTCTTTTCAGCCCGCCTTCACCAGCCGACCTAAAAAGAGGGGGCTTATGTAGGGGTACTACATACTCCAGCCAATCCAAAGCAGCCACGTGGCACAGTCATCCAGTCACCAGGTCGCTACAACAACGACATCCTAGTAGCTCGTTCACAGCGACCCGATCATACCACGAGCAGCGACCTGTCATACACACGTGCTCTCATTCAATGCACAGAATATTCTCATCAGTTACACAATTAATTCACAGGGATGATCCGCGCGCGTTACTCATTTAATCCTCATTATGATGGCGGAGAATCTGCAAGATCCACGATCCACGTCCTTCTATCTTCTATATAAACAGAACTACGATGGCTTGATCTCTAAGTTCAATTCCCCCGAGCTAGAGTACGTAGGCAATCTCGATCTCAACGAGGTGCAGCCACCCCGATCTCAAACACCCCCATTTGGTCAAGTCTCCCTAACGACCTGACCCAGCAGTGCATTAATCTAGAAATAGGTTAATACAAGCACCTAAAGATATCAAGGGCACCAATATACGTATGATCAAGGGGTATAATCCTTTATTGCTAAACATGCTTTATTACAAAAATAGAGTATATACAGGGATCACAACTTGGTTCAGTACTAGTATTGGACTACTATCATCCTCCGAGATCATGTTGGTTGGATGGAGGATCATTGTGTATGGAGGTTTTGCACGCAATGGCCGAAACCATGTTGACATGGGAATTGGTACATTGTGAATTGTCAGGTGCCTTGTGGTATATTATGAGATAATTTATGAAAAAAAAAAAAAAAAACTTCACCTGTAAAAAATTCAATAATCTCTTACTGCAAAATAGCATTACAATCCTCCATTAGTCCATTGTTCCAAAATAGGTAAACAAACTTTTCAGGTGGTTGTTCATGGTTTAGATAGATAAAAAGTTTCTACAAAATAGGTACCATATTGTAGTAGTGCTGTAGTGAACTATTCAAACGGAGATCAAGATATTTCAAGATTCTCAAAATATGAGTATGGTGTACCTTCTGAGACAATTTAATTGAATCATTGACTTGTTATATGTTTGGATAGCAATTATCCATCATCAATTTATCCATTGAATAAGGTAGCAAACAAACAAGTGCATACTACATACACAGCATGGGATTAGGCCAGAACTAGCAAATCCACAAGTTAATTAGGCATTTGGGCACAGCAGTACAAGCATCAGAGAAGCGGCACTGGTATAGTGGTATTCCTCAATATGGAAACGGAAGAGTTGTGCTCAAATATCATCAGAGCAACCAACTCAAGTAGTCCCTTAATTAATTTCTTTCATATTACATGAACATCCACACCTCAAACGCTCAAAGCAAATACTAATAATCAGTAATCAGATAAGATATATGTTGAACTACAATTAATAATAAGTGTTACCAACAAGCATACTTCTTTGTTATAGATGAGGGTTACTTTAAGATCCAAAATCAAGTGTCTAAAATCTAAATAAAAACAACAACAAAACAAAGATTACAACAACATTCAAGAAAAAGACCAACTACAAGAGATGATGATGATGAAGAAGAGGGATACTGTCATAGTGTCATACACTGTGTCTGTGTGCTCTTTAGATTTAGGGGTAAATGGGTGGGTTTGAATTTAACCCGTGTAGATATGGATCCGAACAGCCAAGATGAGAATAGTGAAGATACCAAAGAAGAGAAGTGTATGGATGAAGATAGCTTTACCATTTGTTCTCATTCCACCAAAATCCACATGTCGGTGGTGCCCCGGTAACTGAAATAGTAATCCAGGTGATAGTAGTATGAAGAGAACCACACCAATCAATACGGGTGCCCAGTCTGCCATTGTTGAATAACACAGAATAGAATAATCTCAACTGAACTGAAGATCTAATTAATAAAGCTAGCAAGGTTTGAAGGAAAAGAAGTACTAGTACTTACAAGTAATAAAGATAAAGACAGAAGGTTGCGAATGAAGGAAGAAAGGAACAAAAACTAATTCAACTTCATCAAGGAAAAAATTGATAGTGGAGTGCAACTGTGCAACTTTATTGATGGTCGACAAAAAAAAGTTAGATTACCCAAGTCCCTTAATTAAATAAATAAAAATTATTTTTATGCTTTCCAGTAGGTTCTTTTTTTCTCTAATATGTGTCAAAGCCAAACAAGAACCATGCATGATGCATCAGCATCAGCATGTGTGTATGTCTGATGTCTCCATCCATTTCAATATTTCATTTCTTAGGATGAAATCAATCTCTTGTCTTGGCTCTATTACCAGTTCTGACCTTTGATAACAGTTCAATTCAATTGAATGGATAAACTCTCACTGACCCTGCTGAATGCTGATCTAGGGGCGTAGAACTGATTTGAAAACTTGGTTAAGCATGCATTGAATAGACAGGTGGAGAGGAAAAAAAAAATGTCTATGGGATGAAGTTTAAGGTGTTTTGAGGCTGGGTGCCGTGTAACATGGAGATGAGGCAACCATAATATATACTGTATGGCAAATGCTTTTGCGATTTTTTTTGTCTCAGTACTAGTATCATGGTGACTTCTAAAATTTCTCTGGCACAGGACTTATAGGGGTCTCAGAAGGTTTTGTTTCCCCCATGAAAATAAATTGAATCTTCAAGTGGAACTCAGAAGTACTTCAGAGTTCAAACCCAATGGATTGTCCCCAAGACAAGGAGATCAAATTAGGGGCATCAATTGTGCAGACCCCGTTAAGAAAATATCTTTACCATAAGCTAATCTTTCCACTAGACTCTGCAACTCAAACTCAATACTGTAACCATGCAAAGTCCATCACAGCTCAATGACAGGCTTTGTTCAGATAACTAGGGGTGAGGATAACATACCATAACAAGTTATTAACAACACTGTCAATGTAGGAGGTTCTTGGCCAAGAAGATAGGTTGTGAAATAGAGGTAATAAAGGTGTGTCCCAAAAGCACCAATGCTCTTGTACATGTTCAAGTTTATAGTCTGATACTCTGATGTAGTATGTACTTAGTAGTTCACATTTATAAGCAGTCCAAGAAATAATTAGGTTCCACTGCCACCAGGCCAATAAGGTAACGTTCACAGACACACAGAATATATTCTCTTAACAAATACTGTAAAAGCATTTTTTGATTGCACTGAGGACCATAATGGGGAAAGTCATAGCACTGTCCAAGCTTAAGTACTAAGCAAGCCTAGAACAAATTTCATCCTTTACTTGGTCTCACCACACAGACTTGTACGAGTATATCCCGACCTACTCATGTCCTCACCCACATACGCACACACACAAGCACTATCAGCAGGATAACTTTTGCCAGAGGATGTTTCTGAAAACGGACACTGTGCAGGAACAAATAAGTAATAAAAAACCTAATCAACAGAACCAAATATCAGTACAATATCCTATATGAATATGGGGATCCTACTTCTCACACCAATACAAAACTCATAACAAAGTATCTCTGTAAACTTTCACAAAATAATCAAATAAATAAATGTACACTTTGCAACATCCACAGCAATCACATACCCAACCTTTCACAGTATTGAATATGCAACACTCCGGAGAAGTAGCAAACACACTTCTGCATACTTTATGTTTTACATTAAGGACTAACTATATAAGCACAAGAGAGATGTGTAGGAGGGGGAGTTTTAGCAGGAACATCAAGGCACATATTTACATGGCATGGTGGTAGTGGAAAAGCTCAATCCCCGTCTACATTTTAAATATGAAATAGTATACAAGTTTGGAAGTTGCTTTACACATGGTTATTACTTTAGACCAACAATACTACACATATTTTTTCATAAAATTAAGAGTATTAACATATCACATACCGTTATAGAGCCACACAGAGAGACCATGCATCATTACTATAATACTTCCCATACTTCCCATTTATTGTTACGGTATTTTAACACCATAACAATTGTGATCTGACAAAATAAACAAACCCACACTCTTGTATAGACACGAAAAAGAGGTTTGATTAAGGATACAAGTGTGAGGAAGAGAATCCTATTCACCACAGAAAATGAGATTTAAATGTATAAAAAACTGAATTCTTTCGTATCATGATTCATAATAAGGCACCAGTCATCACATGAACAGCAGATATTATTATATATACACTGAAAGACTAATCGGACTAATCCTGAAACAATGTTCGCATGGTTCACTATCTTCTAAAGTATAAATCTACCACTCTATCCTTTGCTGACTACCAAAGCAGCATAGTACTTGTACCTACTTGCAAAATATTCTACCAAAGAAGGAATAGTCTAATACACCTTTCATGTCAAAATAACTTGCCGTTGGACTCATTATAAGTCTTTTAGTACATAAGGCCTGCTCATACCAAATCCTACCAACTTTCTCAAGCTCATAAAAAGACTTTGAAACTGCAAGTTAGCATCATGGAATAACTTAACACGACAAAGAAAACAATATGCTAGCTTAGTTTGTGGCACTTGTGTTTCAAGGGTTGATATTTCATTAAATAATTTATCCAAATACTGCCTATCAAAATATGTTTACTTTGACATAGTTCCTTGCAAATATAACACGACTCAAATTCAATAAAGAGCAATCGCAAAAATAGATGCATATATACCCAAAGAAAAAAAAAAAAAAAAGGTGAACTGTTTTGAATTTTCGGCAAAATGCATTTCAGTCCCACGGAATTGACCAAAATGAAGTTTCGGCAAAAGTGAATTGTTCCTTCCTCATGCTTGATTGTTCAGTTTCAGTCCCACAAATTGTACATTTATATACACTATAAATAATGTAAGAAAAATCCTTCATTTTGAAATTAGATCTTGAATCAACAGTACACAAATAAGAACGTACAGTAACTTCAACTTATTTATCAACTTAACAAGTAGTAGTACAATTCCACAAATTGAAACCTTAGAAATGAACTTAATTAAGCTTCTACTACTAAGTAAAATTAATTAATTCTTATTTAAAGTCATACATTATAACAACAAATTAAACACAAATTAAAGAAATCACATAAAAACAAATTACAGTAATTATTAATTGGATTAGGAATTAAGAATCAAAATAAACATGGAATTTAATAGCTAATAAGAAGATAGCTATGAGAATGAAGTAAATAATAGAGTGAATGAAGATAGATGCACCACTGGTTTGAAAACTTCCAAATTCCACAACTCGGTTATGACCAGGTATTTGAATCAGTAAACCTGGTGATAACAACACGAACAACACTACAGCTACGAACACTGGTCCCCAATCCGACATTTTTCTTTCTTTCTTTCTTTCTATGTTTCTGTTGAAGAAGATTTGAGAAGAAGAAGAAAAGATAAGAGTTTTGGATTTGTAGTAGAAACTAGAAATTAGAAAGTAGAGAGTAAAAAGGTAAGAAAGAGAAGAAGAATAGGTAGTTACTACTTACTTACTAGACTAGATAGATTCTCTCACTCACTCACTCCCGCCGTCCCATTTGGCCATGCTCTTTTGACACGTGATTTTCTTTGTATTACGTGGCAGTGTCTTATAGGTCGATTAATTGTATTGAATGGGTCGGGTTTTGTTTTTGGGCGAAAGGTCGGGTTCCAGAGACCCGAATAGTGATTTTTTGGTTTCATGGGGAATACAAAATTTGGCCATAAAAATTTTAATGAATCATTTCATGTTTTACATGTCTATGGGCTATGGCCAGGGACAAAGCCAGGAATTTGAGTATGGGATGGCCAGAGCATATGTATACTATATGCACATGAGCACATCTTTTAGGGTGGCGAATGCTTATAATTAGCCAAAATCATAACTATATAGTAGTATAGCAATAGAAATGTTTTGACTTTTGAGCATTGGGGTGACTGGTACCACTACCCCATGCCATCCCCTAGATCCATCTCTGCCTAAATGTAAAATCCTCTCATCATAATATTAGCTTGTTCAATTAATGCATGGTGGAACATGATTATCATCCACGTAAAATAGTTTTTTTTTCTTTTCCTTTTCTCTTACTTCTAGCTTTAGGCCTTCTAAAGTATTCATTTCAATCCGTTTATGAGGTTTATCAATTGCTTGCAATACGTACAGTTTGTTGTAGACTTGTAGTTGCTTGATGAAATTGAGACTGTTGTTGTGTTAATTATCTGTTGCCAGATAAAATACATATAGATCTTTACAGTATTTTGATATTTTCCAATGACAAGGACAATCTTGTCATATTATTTTACAACAACAAACCCAATGTTTGTCCGCCATAAAATTAAAATTTGACTTTATTAGAATATGAAAGAAAACAATAAACGTGAAATAGAAACTGGTCATTTTCATAAAAAACTCGTCTTCTCTTCTCCTCTAAAATTGGAATTTATATTTTCCGTCGTTTAATTATAGCTAACATCTTCCAAATAATCGCTTCCCTTCGATTCGATTATATTAGTTGGCGTCCATTCAAAATATACACTTTTTTTTTTATTTTTTTTTAGGGTTATCTCATCTCGTGGTTTCTTTTGCACCATAAACAATCCGCCGGTCGGTTCATCTTTCTTTCTTTCTTCCCCGGAATTGTGAATTCCGGCAACAATCATTCATTTCTTTATTCCGTTCACAGCTCCGGTAATGATGATTGAATGTTTAAATCATTTGAATCGTTTAGTGAATTGATGATTGATTTATTATTGTGTAATTGATGCAGAGGAGAAGACTTTTTTTATTAAAAAAAAATGAATGGAGGTGCTTCTTCTAGAAAGAGTTTGACTTTGACTAGCTCACCATCTTTGCCAAATAAGAAGAATAATGGTGTTGGTGTTGGCGGTGGTGTTGTTTCTTCTGAACTTGCACGGAGAAATTCTGTTTCATCTCGAGCTGCCTCGTAATTATCAATCTAATCTTTTATTATATCTATACATGAGATTGAAATTTGAATTCTATTAATGAAGTTTGTTTTATATTAGTTTTATGGTTTTATATTTAATAGATAGATTGTTTTTTCTCTAATCTCTATTATGTATGTAATCCGGTAATCATAACAAGTTTTGTTAGATTTTTTTTATTATGAATGATTTAACATTGTTGGTTTGATAACAATATCATTTTTACAAAACGAATAATATGAATTCAGACACAGTATTATAGTGAATTAGTTCGATTTTAGTCTTAACTTCCATGATTAAACAAATGGCGAGATGTTGAATTTGTTCTATCTCTGGATATCATGATTATGAGCTGATCATTTTAATCCTTGTGTTTGTTCACAAACATCTGCATAATTTATCTGCTGCAGATTCTCATATTACATATTATTAAAATTTCAATTGAACGCCCTACATCGAGTTTATAGGCTATTGACTATAGTATTGCGCATGTTGATGCTCTTAATTCCTCATTGTAGACCTCGTAATTTACTATATGGTCTTGGAAGTTGCATGCTCTCTTCTGTTTATAGATCACCGGTACTTAATGTATGGTCAATTTTGTTTAATGTTCAAAACCGGTCTTCAATTTTGTTTAATGCTCTCTTCTGTTTATAGGTTTTCATGAACACCTGATAGCATGCTTTACTGTTAACACACTGTACAACTTAGCCTTAGGTCCCTAGATTTTGCACTTGTTAAGTACAAACTAAGACTGACAGACAAAGTTATCAAACCACGAACTCTGCAACTAAGACAGTAGAATCCTTTTTGCAGCAGCATCTATAGACCTGGAATTGGAATAGTTACGTATTCCGAGTGCTAGTAATAACTTTCATAAATTTTCTCTAAAACCAGGGCATCAGGCGAGCGTACTGTAAAGCGGTTGAGACTTTCAAAGGCCCTTACAATACCAGAAAATACAACTATCTATGAGGCATGCCGTCGCATGGCTGCTCGTAGAGTTGATGCTCTATTGCTAACTGACTCAAATGCTTTACTTTGTGGCATTCTCACCGACAAGGTTGACTCATGTTTATCCCTTTTTTCATTGTGATGTGTTTGTTTGTTTGTGACTATATTTTGTGAAGTCTCGATTTATATTGTAATTATCTCTGATTGAAGGACATAGCGACAAGAGTCATAGCTCGTGAGGTAAACATTGAGACCACACCTGTTTCCAAAGTCATGACAAGAAACCCCGTTTTTGTCCTTTCAGACACACTAGCTGTGGAAGCCCTGCAAAAGATGGTGCAAGGTTGGCAACATTTTTTTGTTACCATTTCGATTTGGTGCCACAATCTTGTACTTTCATCTCCCCTAAGATTAGAATATGTTTATCTGCAGGAAAATTTAGACATTTGCCTGTTGTGGAGAATGGGGAAGTCATTGCTTTACTCGATATAGCCAAGTGCCTGTATGATGCTATAGCACGTATGGAAAGGGCAGCTGAGAAAGGAAAGGCCATTGCAGCAGCTGTTGAAGGGGTGGAAAAACATTGGGGATCTTCTATATCTGGTTGGCACAGTGTTACATAATATATGATCTTGATGCTTTGTTTTTGTGCTTCTTCCTTCTTTTGATTGTTGATCTCGTGGCTTTTATTTGATGAGGTCCAAATAAGTCTGTTGTCGTTGATGTTTGATAAGTTAGTGCTTCTAAGCTACAAGGAACTGATATGATGTTGGCTGTGCAGGTCCTAATACGTTCATTGAAACTCTTCGAGAGAAGATGTTTAGGCCCTCTTTGTCTACTATCATTCCAGAAAATTCAAAGTAGGTAATATCTTTGTGTGTCATTTTTTTTTTCTCTCGGTTATCTGTATATGCTATGTGGACCATGGAGTCACATTACGTCTTTTGATTGATTCGTGCATGGTAATTTTCAGGATAGTAACGGTTTCACCTACTGATACAGTCTTAACTGCCGCTAAAAAGATGCTTGAATACCGAATAAGTTCAGCAGTTGTTACTGTTGAGAATAAACCACGGGGAATTCTAACGTGAGTATCTTCTAACTTACATTCTTCTCAGTCATATATTCTCCCTTCCTGTCGAATGAAGATTTATAACACAATGTTCATGTGTTTTATATTGCAATCCTGGGAAATAGTTCTGCATTCTAATGTAATTCTGAATTTCTCACTATTTTGACTTAGTTCAAAGGACATACTGATGCGGGTCATTGCCCAAAACCTTTCGCCAGAGTCTACTCTTGTGGAGAAGGTATATTATATCTACCATCGTGTTTAGTTTTAGGTTACCACTATCCAAAAATTTCCCTTATGATTAAAGTATCTGTGTTTTTATTGAAAACATAATCATGTAACGTGCTGTAATGTTGGTAGAAATTGTGGGTTCATGGATTCTTTTCATACTATATTATTGTTTTCTTGTGAACAAATCAAAATTATCTGTATGTTTAAACAACATTTGAACTCTGATAACCAGGTCATGACTCCAAATCCAGAATGTGCAACAGTTGATACACCAATAGTTGATGCTTTGCATACTATGCATGATGGAAAATTCTTACACCTTCCTGTTGTAGATAGAGGTATCTTTCTACTCTCATAAGAAGAAGTAATGAGCAACTAATTGCAAGCTTACAAAGATCGCATTTTGGCTCCTCAATTTTGACAAGATTGATCTTTTTTTTTTTCTTTTTGCTTTTTTTTTTGGCAGATGGAACTGTTGTTTCTGTCATTGATGTAATTCATATAACCCATGCTGCTGTAGCCACGGTAAGCTGTTTTTTCTCCTAAGTGCCATTTACTGCAAGTGTCTGCAACCAACATGGCTTTCATTATATGCTTTAAATGGGTATTTCTATTTCCAACTTGAAGAGTATGGAATGACTTTTGAGGAGGTATCCTTTCTGTCTGTTATTGGTGCCATACTGCTATTGAATCTATTTTGCAAGTACCTTTGTCAATGCTATTTATACACACTTTTCCCTAGTTTTGTTAGAATACCAAAATAGTATACCCGCTTAAATGCTGCTACCTCTGGTAATGAGAATAGTAAGACCAGCATTGCTGCATTAGTAATGAGATTGGGGTTTTAGCTTTGTTTATCAATCATAATATTGCAAAAGTTGTTATAAGATTTTAAGTCTCATATAATCTGTATGCTTGATTGAAAATTTTATAAACCCCTGGTATTTGTTTTAGTCTTTCAGAGTTGTTGCATTTTGCATCTTGGTCTTTCTTGCCAGCTTTTTACTTCATCGATATACTAATCATTTTTTCAACTTATTTATTTTACACAAACCTTATATCTTCAACTTATATTGATTTTGCAGAGCTTACTCATACTTGACAACTAGTGTACAGTTATCTGTTTTCAAAGAAAGTAATATTTATAGACATTGTTTTGATAAAGATTTGTAGACATGACTTGCTGAATGACCACAAGCTGATAGATATGCCCAATAGCACTACAAAAGAATTTTTGCCGTCCATATATTCCATCGATTTAGGGCCAGACAGCTTTATGGGTTAGTTCTGCTACTTCCTCTAGGATAGCTTTGTTTAAGACAGCCCAAACAATTGGTAAATGTTTGGTTATTTTTGTATTGGAATCTTCAGAAAATAAAGATTCCTTAGTTTCTGACATTTTGGGGAGATAGTTCATAGTACAGTGGTGGGAAAATATGAAATCTAATGAAAGCTTTGTGTTTTCGTTGTTGAAATTTTTAGTGTTCCTCGTCCATGGTAGTCATTGTATATATTAAGGGATTCGCCTCAGTTCTCACGGACTTTCTTTTTTAGATGTTTATTTTACATATTATGCAATTGATGTCTGACATATAATGTGTACTGTAGTTTAGAAACACCCCTATAAATAAGAAAAAGCCAATCCAAGTTTCTTCTTCAGAACTATCTTTTCCTTCATTTTTCCTCTGAGATTTGAAGTTTCTGTTATGAAATTTTGGAGCTTTACTTGATACAGTAGTAATTTTCATCAACTAGGTTGGAAATACTGCTGGAGTTGGAACTGAGGCAACAAATACCATGATGCAAAAGTTTTGGGATTCTGCTATGACACTAGGGCCTTTGAGTGATGACGATGACTCACGAAGGTTAAACATTTCATAAAGCTGTGGCAAAGTGTTTACATTTATCTTCAACTCTTTTATTTTCTTACTTACCAGAAGTTATGTTCCAGTGAGATATCGATGAAAGTGGCTTCAGAGGAGACAGATCCAGGAAGATCATCTAGTTATCCATCTTCCATCCTACCTTATTCATTTGGTTTCAAGATCGAAGACAAAAAGGGGCGGCTGCATAGATTCAACTGTGGTATTGCTCCTCAACTTTATGACTCGAGGAGATTTAATTTATCATCTGCCACCATTTGAATTTGGGTTTTTTTTTTTTTTACTTAACAGGGTCTGTATATAGTGTCTCTTACAAAGTAATCAATGAGTTGATTATCCTTTTAGCATACCTTTATGTTCAGTTTCACCTTGTGACTGTTAACTTTGATATCCTTATTAGGTGATTATTGTTCAGTTTATATCATTGATGGGAATAATCTTGATTGCATCTAATACTTTTTTCAGATACCCGGAGTTTGACCGACCTTATAACTTCCATTCTTCAGAGGATGGGAGATGATATTGATCGAAACCAATTGCCACACATTCTGGTAGGTTGATTTATATATGGATCGTTTATCCTTGTAACAGTTGCTCTACTTTATTTTGGTTACATCTATTTATTCTTGTTTGTGACTATGTTTTATAGTATGAGGATGATGACCATGACAAAGTAGTACTTGCATCAGATGGTGATCTTGTAGCAGCTGTAGACCATGCCAGGCAAGTTGGTTTGAAGGTATGGTCGGTATTAACATATTCCCTTGATGATGGTACTGTTAAAGATTTGTATTCTTACCATGATCAATCACAAGGAAAGTTAGGAATTATTTTAACAGGCTGATACACAGGTCACACTTTAAGATCAGTGAGGCTTGCATGCCTGCTCCATTAAATAATTCTGACCATTCATAATTATGCTTTGAACAGGGCTTAAGGCTGCATTTAGATTATTCAGGAACTGGAGGTTCATGGAGGAGGGGCAGCGGCAGTTTGGACTATGCACATAAAGATGCGTGGGCCACAGCTTATAGCACAGTTGCTGCTGGAGCTGCACTGGTTGCTGGGTTTGGTTTGTTGGCCTATCTAAGAAGATCTAGCTAGCTCTGATGTGGTGTTTCTGTTAGTAAAAAATTTGCCGACACAGAAGTCAGCTTGGAGGAAAAGGCTATGTGTATGCAAATTGATCCTTCGCCTTGTATACATCAGTGTGCAAGTTTAACAAGATGATGATGAAAAGTTGCAAAAGAAGACCAATTAGGATTGTTGAGGGTGAGAGCTGCGAAACTATGACTCTGCCCATATTATTTGGAAAAAGAAAACAGTGGTTACAACAAGCTCAATGCTTGTTTATTATAGCCTTATAGGATAGATAATAGATATACAACACGGTTCCAACATGATTTTGTAATTTGAGCTTACAGCTAATTGAGAATCAGCATTCAGCACTACTAAGCATTTATTTGTAGAGTGACTTCATACATTCTTTTGTAGTACATATATTAAACCATCCTCTTCTTCTTGAATCTGAATCTAGGGCTAATCTTTCATTTTGAGTGTATATAACAAAATATGAATTATATACTGTCCACACAATTTTCTTCGTTCCAACAGTTGAAAAAAGTTTGGTCAAAATTGAACAAAGTCAAAATCAAAGAAAAGGATTATAAATGTATAAATAAACATTGGTGTGCTAAAAATGAAGTGAAACTGGAATGGAGGATCTTTACCTCTAATCCCTCGTGGTCAAACTAAAAAGAGTACGGAGTAGTGGAGTGGGAGTGGTACACTGTATCAAATAATCAAACAACTGTCAACTTGCTTTCTTTCTTGTCGGCTGGCTGTGTTGGTTTGTTTAAAATTGAAAAGTCCCACCACAGAACACAACACAACACAACACAACACAACACAACTACTCTCTTTACCTCGAAACCAACTAACTACCTTGGCTGGAAGTCAATTCGATCTCCTTGCAAATCATTTTAGGGTTCTTCTTCTTCTTGTTCAACAATCATAATAATAATTCTCTCTAATTGCAAACTATCGTGACAAAATTCTTCTCAATTAGTAGCTCTCCGGTTTCTTTCTACAACTTCAAGTCGATGCAGTCTCCTGGTAAGATTTAAATTCAAGCTTATGTTTTCTTTTAATTATTAATTGAATTTTGTTTAGTAGGTATTGATTGATCTTCAATTCAAATAGCTAATAAGCTAATAATTGTTAAAAAGAGAGTTTAAATGGATAGTAGAGATGGTGTTGAGTTGTGACAGTTGCAATGATTGCTTCCATGACTATGATTTGCTGTGTTGGTGTAAAGTCAAGATAGGTAGAGTTGCTAGCTTTGGTGATGTTTTTGAATGGTAGAAATGGGGATGTTGGTGGTTGTGGCAGTGGTTTTAATTGTGTTTTTGTTGTTGGTGCCGGTTGCAGTAATAGCAATGTTGATGAGAGTTTTATCATAGTGGTTGCGGTGAAAATGATGCTCATACAATAGTTGTAGTGATGACTGATGGATGTTGTGTAAACAAGGGAGTAGATATATGTGATGGGACAGGTGGATCCAATATATACAAGCTTTTGTGACAATTGCCTATGGGTTATCACTTTCCGGTATAAGTTTCTTTAACGCCTGTTAACAATCACGAGTTCTAGAAACTAAAAGGACCTTATTACGATGATGTGGGTATAGTGAGCAACTCTTGGTCATTGACTCATTGTAGATATCATGAACGGAAGATATGCATCAGGCTATAGGATTCCAATAATGCTTGTTAACAATCATGAGTTTTGTAACAAATTCTTAGAAATAAGTTAACTTCTGATTTGTTATTTGTTAGTAGCTGGAGGGTGATAATTCGTTTGTTGCACATTCGTCAAGATATAGCTGCCTTTATGGTGCTAATGAAACTAGAGGTGGTATGTTTACAAGTTCGGAATCATAATATCGGTTTTGTAGTTGGTCTTCATGCCATGACATTATCGTGGATTAAGGGGTATATGAATTATATGTATTTCCCTGGCACTAGATTTTACTAATATCACTTCACTTTAAGTTTTCCAGAACAGTTCTTGTTTCAAATCTATCTCCTAAGATATTCGTAGTTTGATAACAAGGGGATTCTCAATAAATTTCTGTGTAAGAAGATTTGGGTTAAATGTATCCCATATAGGGTGACATTTTCCACTTGGGTGGCATGCCTAAAAAGATTTCTGTCCATAGACAATCTCAACAAGAGAGAGATAGACATTCAAAATGGTGTGTGTTTTGCAATACCATTGAAGAGGAGGTGGACCACCTAGAGTAAATTGACCAATCACAAAGAGGGTGTGGAAAACTCTGTCAAATAGGCTAAATGATCCACCATTCAACAATACAACCATAGTTGTCATATTGGGTATCGATTTTGATTTTTAATGTATCGTGTATTGTATCGTATCATGTTTCGTATGATACACATAAAGGTTTTATAGTAGTGGAAAAATATATACACAAGTTTTACAGACATAAAACATGCACAGATCCATGTAATACATCACTCACAACCCATTTTAGAAGTATGGGTATAATATTATTGTTGGTCTATAAACAAATGTTATGGGTTAAAACCTTGTAAAAGTTCATTTTATAATCACATTATGCCTTGATTTGATTGTTTATTAAATAGTTACATCCCAACTAAAGTTTAGAAGCTCAAAATTCTTGGTAGCTTACTATTAAACAAAATAAACCATAAACCATTATACATAAAAACTATTTTATTTTTTCTGTCTACCACATATCTCTTTTTATATTAAAACCAAAATTTTTAAGTCCTTATTGTATTTATAAAATGTTTAAATAGGTTTATAGGATGTACAAAACAATAAAATTGGCAAAAAAAATGAGTTAAAAATAGTTTTCTAGTGATAAATTACGTTAATCACTGTATCGTCTGATACGCGATACGATACGCCTGTATCATACTATACACATAATGTATCGTCCGATACATGTAATTTTTATACGCCGGTACGTATCTAAATCCGATACAATACGTATCGTGTATCGTACGATACAGACAACTATGAATACAACATTCAGGAGGCATTATGGAAGGACATTCATCATCTCTCTCAAAAAGCTAAGTGGTTGGTGAAAGATGTACTATAGTATGGGCACTTTGGAATGAAATAAGAGGTTGCCATGTTTCACTATGATGTAAAAGAAACATGAGAGTTGAGCTTGCAAGACTTCATTTGTAATCGCAATACCTCGGTAGTGTAACATGTACACACTGGTGTTGTAAATTGAAGCTATATCTACCTTAGTGCCTTGAGAAGGAGGTGTGGAAGGGGAATATATTTATTGTAATGTTTGACTTCTTAACAAAATACCTTTCGTTGGTGAAAAAACGTTCCTGGCTACTATTGCGTGAGAATGATGGGATAGTGTAACCTATTATGTGCTATGATTTTCTTCGTGATAATTTATTTTCTTATTGTTGCACTCTCTTGAGGAGTATGCCATTCAAGGTAATCAGTAATTTAGTACTTACTTTCTGAGAAAAGATTGCAGGCCTCACTCTAAAACTTTTGGGTTTATCTTTGACTTTGTCGGAGTGGGCTCAAAAATTAAATGTTACTCTCTTATTTTAAGCACATGTAAAAAATTTGTATCAGCTATCAGTCGTTCACTCAAAAAGTAGCTCATTATTTTGACATTTTCATTGAAATCACTTTTGTCAAATGGTTTTGATTATTTTGTTCTTTTTCAAAATCTAGGATATGATATCAAGGAGCTGGTTCAAGAAGCTCATTATCGTTGGCTGAAGCCTGCGGAAGTGCTCTTTATTTTACAGAATCATGGGGATCACCAGCTCACTGAGACTCCCCTTCAAAAACCACTGAGTAAGTATCACTTTTCATTTGTACCTAATTCTGTTTGTCGAGCTGATCATGCAAAACAGGTTGTTTTTTTTCCCTAATCTTATGTAGATAATCCTAGTTCATTCATGTTATTATAATTTATTTTTTGAAGTTAGTTAATTGGATCTCTTGGTAGGTGGATCATTGTTCCTTTTCAACAAGAGGGTCCTTCGATTTTTCCGTAAAGATGGTCATAATTGGCGAAAAAAGAAGGATGGGAGGACTGTTGGGGAAGCACATGAAAGACTTAAGGTTTGTTTAGGTGTATTAAACAATATATTCACCAGGGTTTTAATTAGAAAATGTTCTCCTTGTTAATAGTTTGATGTAGTGTTAAACAAGAAATAGAAATGTGTTGGCCTTGGTTTCAAATTTCTGAAGATTAAAAATACGATTATATGATATTTATCTCCGACTTCCGATATGTGTAATGTTGTGACTTGTGACTAATAAAAAATGGTGGACTAAATGAATGGGTAATTTATTGATATAAACTCTTCTGATTATTTTTCTTCAAATGGAATTGACTTGTTTGGACTTATATGTGTTATGTTTATTTGTTCGGCAGATCTTTATGGTAGATAAAATTTTCTTTTGAGAGGTAAACCAGCATGATATATATTATAATGAAAACACTCCAAGTAGAGATCCAATTGAAAATAAATAAAAATTACTACCATTAAAACACAATTTCATTAGAAAGTGTGAGAGGTTCTCACTAGCCCAAAATACAAGGTGTGGCATCACTCATTCTACAAGGTCTGTAGGAAGTCCTGTTCCAAGCATTGGTCTTGATGTCACAAATAATTGTAGCTAAGTTATGCTCACGCCTTCAGAAATTCTCTTGTCTCTCTCGGAATTCCTAACATGGCATGAAAAATAGCGCGCTCCAGGTCTGTCAACCCACCCTTGACAGGTTGGAAAACTTCCAGTTACCAAACATGTCATTCAGATCCATTTATTTTCAGACCGAAATTGCAGGCACTTTAGCAAACCACCTGTTTTAAAAGGATTGCCTTTAGGTACCATTTAAATCGTCTTTGATTGTTTGTCAGACGCGGTATCTATCAGATTAAACAGACTAAAGCGGCTCTTGGCTACCCGTTCAACAACAATCGCAGCACCATTATCTAGATTGCAGATTCTAAGATTGTTCTATTTCCCTTGACTTTAGGCATCCAGTTAGAGTACTCAGAAACAAAAACCCTTTCATTCAAAAATTTACAGTAAGCCGTTAAGAGGACTAAAGAGTATGAAGAGAAAAGTGAGAAGATTTACCTTTAAAATAAAAAAGGAGGGAGTATGAACCAAGCTGCGGGGATTAATAATGGTAGTACCAGTCTCCTGCCGCTATTTGCAGTGGCTGGTGCCTTACATAACCTTAGTTTTTACTGTTTCATTGTAATATGTACCTTGCTGTAATGCCTGATGCAGTTTTGTTCTATTGGTATAGCTGTCAACCATTTGCGTTGATAAAGAGGAAAAAAAAAACCCTTCACTCCAATCAAACCTTACTTCTAAACTCATTGATGAAGAACTCCCGCACAAATCTGCTCCTGGGATAGGTTCTAAACAAGTGATCAATTGATTCTTCATCTGCGCAAACATAGTCTGCACCTGTTTACCATAGGGATACCTCTCTTCTTGAGAATATCGGCTACCATACAATTTGATCGACGACGATTCTACTTGATTAAGATTACGTAGTTTCCTAGTACAGTACTTAGGAATAAGTGGGTTGGCATGCCATATGTATTTATTTAATTTCCACACATAAATCCTATTAATCAAGTTGATGAAATCCTAATTAGAATCCAATCCTTATTTCCTTTATATTAAGGAAACTAAACAAAATACACATGGCATGCCAACAAACTTATTCCTAAATACTAGGAAATTAATCTTAATCAAATTGAATGGTATTGCAATCACGGTGTTGTATAAATGGTATTGCAATCACGGTGTTGTATAATATTCACGTCTTCTACATCATCAATGTGATATAAAAGTTCTTAGGTGTAACCGTTGGAAAAAGGGTCCTTTGTAGACCTTACAAAATTGGTAGTATAGGAAACTGTGATCTATGCATCCAATATGTATTTATACAAAATATATCACAGATTGAGGGTCGAAAACAAACTGCTACATAACCTTGTTTTTTCACAACTTTTACCCTCAATTTATCACCTTTTTTGTCGCACTGTTGCAACTTTAACAGCGCCTTTTTTTTCAATTTTTTTTTCCATTCGGCATGCCTCACACAACATCTTGAGCTTGGTCGAGTATAAAATCACAAAATATTCAGAGTATTTACACCTGCTTGACAAATATTTTGTGACTTTATTACATTTCATTGTTTCTGCTATTGAAATATATATTTATGTGTGGCTAGGTAGGTAATGTTGAAGCTTTGAACTGTTATTATGCCCATGGAGAAGTCACCCCAAACTTTCAGAGACGGAGCTATTGGATGTTGGATCCGTAAGTGAATTTGTTTATTTAATGAGTTATGATGGATGTATGTTTTGTTTTCCTTCTACCGCAGAACTCTAACATCTCTTGCCAATATCTGTCATCTTCTATATATAGCTGTATTTTATTGAGTTATAATGGATCCTTAAGTTATTGTCCACATCTCACCTGATGACTAGAATGAGTAGATGTCAGAGGTTGTCTTTCAATAAATCATGTAGAGAATTTGTGTGCAGTAATAATGCAAATGTAGGTTATTGGTATCACTTACACAAAACTTTGACCCGATGAGTTCCACAAGTTAAGGGCTCTATTTTTGGAGAAGGTGTTTTCTTTTGCGCCTTCATAGTGATTCGGGATAATATTATTATGTAATTGTGGTTGCATCATTGTGTTCATTGTTATTTTTTGTAAGGATGTCCCTCTCGGGTTGCTCCCATTGTGTGAGCACTGTCGAGGTTGCAGTTGTATTTATTGCCACACATTCTGACATCGTTTTTAACTAATGAAAGAAGTGTAATTACAAAGGATGAAAGGAGTATCAGAGCTTTAGCTCTTTCTGAAATTTTGACCACTTCAGATGTGGTGTATAAGTTTCCAAATCAAACTTTATTGATTTTGTTTTACTTGTCCTCAAGTTGTATCTTATTTTTTCAATTTGCAGAAATCACGGCCGCGGGGAGGAGGGGGGGGGGGGGGATGGGTTGTTTGGGTGTGGGCTGATTATTTTTCCTTTAAGTATAAGAAGTCGACACTATTCCAAGTGAATATATGTGTCATAAAACACAATGTTCTGACCCATATTACTGTTAGGTATGGAAAAGTTGCTTTGATTAGTGCCACAAAATCAACTGGACAAACTCGTAGTAGCACTAATTGATTAAATAACCAGGGTAGCCAATTAACATTTTAAATCCATCTTTATGATCAGTTAAGTTTTGCCATTTTGATAGAAGGTTATAGAGCATACTTATTTATGTGAGGCACATCTCCAAGAGAACCACGTGTCTACGAGTGCATTGGATCATTATTTGTGAAACAAGTTGGGATAGCCAATTAAATAATGAAATGGTAATTAAATAACCACGATAGCCAATTAACATTTTTAAATCCATCTTCATGATCTATTAAGTTTTGCCATTTTGATAGAAGGCTATAGGACATACTTATTGATGTGAGGCACATCTACAAGAGAACCACGTGTCTAGGACTCTAGGAGTGCATTGGATCATTTTTATTTGTGAAACAACTTGGGATAGGTTTCCCATGCCCCAGTCGTCATATTTTAGGATTACAATTGTTTAGGAAAGTTGCATTAGGTTAGCAAATAGCAAGTAACTGCCATGTCGACTCAGTACAATTTTATTGTTCTAGTAGAAACTATCCTTGAGATTGAATTGAGAGTTCTTAAGGTTTTGAGAAATCCCTCTACTGAGTTATGTAATTGAAATTCAATTTGATTGTTGTTAGTTTCAAGTGTTGTTTTTATCTTTGTTCTTGCTTCTGCGACAAGGAATCCGTCACCTATGGTTCATGAATTTGAAGAATTTCAAATACTCCAATGGAGCGAGAATGTTTGTATCCATTAGTTGGTGGATATTCTCCACACTCGCAATACTTTTCTAATTTTGTTCTGTTACTGATGTACTTTATAATAGATTTTGAAAAAGAGGTTTCTTTTGAAACATTGCGAATTAAATGTGATATACATAAATGTACAATTTAACTATATGACTGGGATGCGAATGAGCCTGTGGCTCAATGGTAGCACCCCTCTCACAAAGTGGAGAGGTTGTGGGTTCGAAACACGTCAACAGCTGATTGTTGATATAAGTTTCCACACGTAATTTAAAGGGGTAAGGGTCCCCTCAACCCTGCTTGCCAATCAAAAAAAAAAACTATATGACTGGGATAAGATAGACAAACCTAGACTTAGGAAATGAAGGTGTATCCTGTTTTTATCTCTCATACTAGATTTAGGAAATGATGGTGTATCCTGTTTTTGTCTCTCATACCACTTGCCACTTTCCATTCTAAATTCCTGTCTGAGCACACGCACACGCACACGCACACGCACACGCACACGCACACGCACACGCACACGCACACGCACACGCACACGCACACGCACACGCACACGCACACGCACACGCACACGCACACGCACACGCACACGCACACGCACACGCACACGCACACGCACACGCACACGCACACGCACACGCACACGCAATTCCAGAACAAAATAAGAGTTTTGGAAAAGCTGTTACACGGTTGATAGTTTATTTAGACTGTCACATAATTTGCACATATTTACTTAGTTGTCCATGTCTGTACAGTTGTATGCCACTTTTTTCCAAGCGTCAATGTTTTATTTACACTTCAATACAAGGCTCCAAAAAACAAAAGAAGTGTATTCCACGATATGTTCAAGTCATTTTTGGAGCCTTGTATTGAAGGGTAAAGGATGTGAACCAATATTTTAGAAGGTAATATTTGCTCACAAGCGCTCTTCCCATTTGCAGCGCGTATGAACACATCGTCCTTGTTCACTATAGAGAAATCAACGAGGTATGCACAAGAAAGGAACTCTGTCATTAAATATGATTATTTGGATTAATCTTTGTTACAGTCCATATATGTTTCTGCCATTCGCTTACACCCGGTTTTAATATGATTTTATTATTCCTGCACATGATACCCATTTGCAATATTAGTTTTTTTAGATGCTCTTCTGCAAAATGGAAAGAAAAAGTTCTTTCCCAACCTCATCTAATATTTCATAAAGAAACTCAATGATAACATGTTGATTCATCAGGTCTCCACTGAACACTTTTTACAATTCGAGTGTCTGATGAGGAGTTACACTTCTCTCTGCTTTGTTCTATCAACGAAGTGTTTGATTTATATGCAATCTTATGGAATATATGCATACATTGACCTCAATAACTCTTAATGTTATCAAAATCCTTACTAAATTTATTTATCATATATATACTTCTTCACATTAGGCAAAGTTGCAGTCCTTGTCTTTGCCCCCCTTTTTACCCTACCTTCCTCAAAGGTTTCATTGGAAATTCAGAAATTTGTATGTCTACAACTCACTTCTTAATGGACTAGTGGGTGTGCAAGTGCGTTGCACACGCTCAACACTTCTTGAGTACAACTGAATTTATTTTTATTTCAACTTAATATAGTGTGTAACCATGTTCAAATAATAACCTAAATATTTAAGGGAAATCATCAGGGCTAACATGGTTTGACACAAAAAATTTCCAAGTTTCCAACCATTGTGATTAAATTCCTTTTTTTTTTTTTGAAAAGTAAAAATTTTATTAGTAATGTAAAATGATTTCAAAACTGTGTGTAGCATCAGATCATACCACTTGTAACTACAAGGAACATTGATCAACAGATCCCCAAGTAAAGCACCCATGCATAAAACCTTCAGCTACTTAGCCGGGGGTCGAAGATCAATTGTCCCCTGATCATCTCCAACTTGTGTTCCTCCCTAAAAAATCTTAATCGATTGCACGTCATGTCAATGTCAAGACTACTCGCTATCCAAGACATGTCTTTAGTCGACATTGGCAACAATCTCTGCCCCATAGGACTTGTAAAATCATGTTTCGTAAAAGGATGTTATATCACCAATGTGGATGATGCGATCATCATATCTTCAAAATATTTAATTTCTAATATTCTCAAACGAGGTTGGAGATGTTATTCAAAACTGATGACCCAAAAACCTTGAGATTCATTGAGGTTAAAAATTTCAAATTGAACAGAATTATAGATATGCTTATTTCCATGACAGTCCCCCAAAAGTTAGATGTAAATCAATGTCATTCGTCCAACGTGAAAAAAACATGCTTTCTCAAACTGTGTTAGGTGTTTGAAGAATTATAAAAGTAACGTCTAAAAGAATTCAGAACTTTTCACAATAAGGAAACCTAAATGGTTGAGTCATATGTGAAATAGGTAGTTTTGCATGTATATACATAAAGGCAGGGGATGCTATGATCAGACAATTTGAAATAGCTGTGTATTTCACATGTTTTAGGGGACCTGGGGATTGAATTGCAACATCTATCTATGGGGCCTACTTCTGCGAGTGAAACTGGAGTATACTAATAAAATTATGAACTCTTTTGAAAGTCTCTTCCTTTTTGAGTGTCTGTTCATACTTAACACAACGGCACTCAAATCCTCCATATGCATGCATATTTCATTTTGACATGAATGTGTCCTTATTAAATGGCAGGGAAGACTCAGGTCAGCATCAAACTCACAGGGATCTCCTGGCTTGTCGTATACGTCATCTCAGAGTCCCAGCTTTAGTTCTGCCTACCATCCTGCTGCAGCTAGTGAACAACATGATCCCTATGTGAGTTCATTTAGTCCAGAATCTGTGGAAGTAAGTTCTGAGATAGTTAGTAGAAATAACATCATGGGCCAAATGAATGGGGAGAGTAGAGTTGGAGATTTAGGTAGGTTGCCTAAGGTTGAGGTTGGTCAAGCCCTGCGAAGGCTAGAAGAGCAATTAAGTTTGAACGATGATGACATAGAAGAACTTTTCCCTAGGTATGGGCAGAATAATAATAATTTAGAACTTCTAAGCTCTGAAAGGACGTCCTACCAGGATGAGCTTGCAGTACGAACATCCATTGAAAGTAGAAGTGAGCTTCAACATGTTGGGCCACAAGAGGACTCAAAGAGCGATTTATTCGTACAAGTTTCAGGTATGGCAATGTTTTCTTGTGTTAACTTTTTTCCCTTTCTTGAGTTTGGCGCGCATGGGTGGGGGTGGTTTTGTGGGTTTGTGAGTGTAAGATATATTACAGATGAACATATTTGTTGTTTTCTTTAGTAAGTACCATAGTTCGTATGGGACTTTATTATACAGAAAGGTCACTTCAGTAGTTCAGTGTACAAAAGAATGTTGTTTCTTCATCGTCTTGCATACTTAAAAGCATGTCATCGTCATCATTGTTGAAAAGTTAAAACTGTTTATGATAAAGGTGCTAAATTGTCAGTAACTTCTCTGCAAACTTATACTAAGTTCAAACTTCAAAGTTTAAAAAGTGATTCATTTCGTCGCTGTAATTCTGTAATATGGTGCATTGTCCAATGGTTATTGCAAAGATATTATATTATGCGATAAGCTAATAGCATTAGCACAACTGGTATGTGCAGAAAACAATGAGAATTGCATGGCAACTGAGTCTATTGTCTTTTATGGGTACGATGGCTGTACCTTTGAGACGCTAAGAGGATGACATGTTTAATACATGCATACATCCTTACCCAATTTTTTTATGAGATTAGATCATCTGCACCCAGGGAGCTGTAATCATTTTCAATTTGGGGTTGGTTCCACCATAAAACTTACCTATGTGGAGGTTGATCTCAGCTCCCACGGTGCACATTCAGGTTCGGCCTCTTACTAGAAAATTGGTGCGACGCATCTTTGTTTATGACATGTGACGTGAAAAAGGTGTGTGTGGTGGAACCAAGAGAGGGCTGAGGTTTTTATCTCAGCTCCCAGGGTGTAGATGATCTGGCCCCTTTTAACAGGGCATGTCCGGAAAGCTAGTGTGTAATAGGGCACATCCAGATAGCTGCTTGCGAAATTTGAATGGGATTATTGCTTTGAGCTGAACGCTTAACTCCCCTTCAGCAATTTTAGACTCTTTGTGCATGGTCACTCTTGACCTCTTCATTACTTTATTTTCCTAGCAGACCTTTTAACTTCTTGTAATATATGATTGATTGTCTTCTTCAGCATATATATCTTTAGCTCAAAGGTTTTTTTCACAAGCATGCATAAATTAGAAAGGGAGATCTTATTGCCACCCAAGTAACTCGTCAAAAACCCAGATGTAACAAATTCGTCAAAAACCCAATGATAAAATATCATTTATACCCTTATACTTAATATTTTGTTTTTGACAAAAACCCAACTTATATAATTTTTCAAAAACCCTAATTAAAATGAACAAAACTAATGTATGTAACTAATTAACTACTCATAAGTCCCCAAGGATTTGAATTCTCCATATGAAACTCTAATTTTTTACGGAGAAAAAATAAAAAGAAAAAATTGGGTGGTACTCTCTTGTTGTCTCCTACCTAATCTCCACAAATGTTACCCTCATCAAACAATCTCGTCTTTTAGATTCTCTCCTCTATAATTTTTTTGTTCATATTTTAATTGTGTACTCTCTCCACAAAAATTTTGATATTTTTGCATCAGTATTTTTCGATAGTTATTTTCAATAATATAATTCAGTTGGTTATTTTTTTATTTAATTTGATTTTATGGAGAGAAGATCTAGAAGAGTTTTACCAATTTTGGGTTTTTGACAAAGTATGTGGGTATGAAGGGTATTTTAGTAAAAAAATAATTATTTGATTGGGTTTTTCAAAAATAAAGCCATCCCTTCCTACACCTCTACAAGACAAGACATCTTTCTGATGTCAGAAAGATTTCAGCTTGAAGGGCTCAATGTTTGGATTAAAAGTTGACCGCCCTTCAAAGAAAAAGCTCATTTCTGATATAGAGGAAAATATTTACTCTGAGTGTATTTCAGATTTTCTTACTCTCTGAAAGTATTATTCACATGCAAATTTATCCTTTTTTTATGGTTCCGTCAATAAACTATAATAGATGATTATATTATGTGTAGGTGATAATGGGAAGCAACACCTTCAACACGTTGGGCCTGAATATAAAATTGAAAGGAAAGATACTCCATTTTGGAAAGAGACGCTGGAGCTGTGTTCAGATTACACCTGGATGAATTTAGAAGAGAAAAGCTTGAATACATCGGAAAGAAGTGTAAGTAACCCGCACATAGGTGAAACTATCTTTTTAGTTGTTATAAGATGTTATAGTTATAATGCGGAATAGAAAACTGTACCTAAGAAATGCTCTAGTATCTTTGAAACGTCAGGATGTTCAGGTTACAGTGGGAGTCTGTTTTCTGTTGAAGGTGTTACATCTGGAATCAAGTATATTTGGGGAATTTTCCAATTGGCTCTTGGTGTAAGATTCACAATTCCAATTGACAAAGTTTTTAATCCAAACTCAAAAGTTATTTAGTATCTAGGGAAACACTTTGACTTGATTGGGGTTTAACTTTTAATTTCTCTCTCTTTCCCATGCCTTTCTGTTTCCGGCAAGTCTCTCTATTTTCTCTTTCGGGAGCCGAGCAATAGAAGGAAGTGGGCTGTGGCGACGCCGGAATTTGCACCTATTTGTATCTATTTAGTGATCAGTCCGCTAGTTTCTGTGATCCCACTTGGTGTTCCTTTTCCATTTGCTTCAAATAGTTTGACTTATCCAGAAAAATTGTTGGCCACAAATGTGGTTCCGATCCTTCTGGTGGTGCCAGAAGTTGTTGGCTAAAATTCTTGCAGTAGGAACATGGCTAGGAGGATTTGATATCCCTGGCCTGGGGTACCTCTTAATAGGACGAACAGCAGGAGAGATCTGATTCCACAACGAAAAGCCTAAACCTTCCTTGAAGAAGCAGAAGCCGCCAACTTGAATGGATTTCAGTTATAGCAATGACTCATGCTATCAAGAAGAGGAAGAGAGGATATATAAATGGGAGGGAGATTCTTCATCCTGTACAGTTTCATTTAAACATTTAGTTCAATGAAATTCTCTTTTTCAGCACGAGGAGTCATTTCTGGAGAAACAAATCCTAAAGAGAAAGCACAAGAACAAATAAGGGCGCGTGAAGCACCTGCCCCTGCTAATGAGTCACTCCTTCTAATGTAACTCCTGTAGGTGATGATCTTCCCTACCTCTCTCAACGAAAATGAAAGATAGGCGAACCGGCAAGATACAGCTCAGCTCTCAAAGAACAATTGTGCCAGACGCTGGAAAAGTGAGAGGTGTGTCTAAAGGAAGCAGGATAAGTAGTAACAAAACCACTGATTGATAGGCTAGGGAGTCCAAAAAATCACTGACTAATGGTCTAATCGATATAATTTTGGCACATTAGTAAAACTAAACTGTCAAAAAGAGCACACTTCTTAATAGGCTAAGCAGTGAATATTGCTTAGTGCATTAAGCTATTTCAGCAAAGCACTAGTTAATAGTCTTTGAAGTCAAAAGTACAACTCAATATAGGCTAAACAATGTTTTTTGTCATTTTAATGGACTCATCAATATAAAACAGCAAACTAATTAAAGGGAAAACAAGTCTTATTAAACTGCTTTGACCACCAAGCAGTTTGCACAAACTCCCCACCCTGATTTACCGTAGACATGTGGCAATATGTGTTTTGTTGTTGAATAACTTATGCATCAAACCCCCACCCACTTGGTCGAAGTGAAACCACTTAGAACTGATGCAGTGTTTTTGTCCTGGATATTAGAACACTATTTTCCAGGAATATCAAACTAATTAGAATGAGAATAGCTGCTCTTAGCTCCATATAGTCTTTCGTTGAAAAATTGCGAGTTGGAAGCTGGTGGTCTATGGACCAGAGATTCATTATCTGAGTACGGCCCTATGTTTTATGCTATATTTATCTGCGCTATGAACCTACTACACACATACCTGTGTGGCTGTGTCAGTGTTATTTAGTTCAATATCTATTCATTTACTTGTTATTATTGAGTTTTTTTATTCAACGTAATATTGAGCTCTCTGCGTATTTGACTGAACAGCCACAGAAATGGACTCCTCATTGGCTAGACTTAAGAAGTAACAATGCAGAAAACAAGAATGAATATATCTCAACCTCTGAAAACAGTTTCAGTCAGCAGCTTTCAGAAGCTAAACATTTTCTATTGGGATCTGATGATGCTATTGTATCACCAACTGTGCCGTCACTGCCTCAAGAATATGAAAGTTATGAAACTAATGCTAGTCCGTTTACATTGAGCTCTTGTGGAGAGAATTCTGATCACTACAAAAATGTGTTTGAGCTAGAAAGTCAGCCTACACATTCTCATAGATCCGATGTGAATTTGCCTCCTGCACAAACACACAAGTTTAGCATTCAAGAGATATCACCAGAACATGGATACATGACTGAGAATACAAAGGTATATATCACAAAGATTTTATTTAAAATAGTAATAAAGTATTTCATCCCAAAAACACATTAATATTACAATGCAATGAGTTTATCAACTAAAAAAACTGAGATATTTGGGACTTTGAGTGTTTGATCCATGTTGATGATGTTTATTGTTGTCATTCAAAAAGTTATTTACAGGTGCTGATATCCACCTGTAGTTGCCCATATCTACGCTTTGATCATACAAATAAAAGTTGCCCGTATGGCCATATCTACACTTTGATCATACAACTAGGAGATTGTATATACAGTCATTTGACCTCTTTTTTTTAACTAAAAAATGTAGGAAGGTTTAGTTGGCTTTGTGGTTGTAACTTATAAGCTTATTCTTCTTTTCTTCCTTGAGAGTTGAAGTTTTTTTTTTTGGATATAATAAAAATATCTCATAAATTTGAACCGTGTTTGAAAGTTGAGCTGTTAAGTATATAAATTTGAACTGTGTTTGTATCATTGAATGTGCAAATTTCTTTTGTAAAGACTTCAATGCATCCCTTTGTGCTCCGATAAAAAAAGCCAAGCTATAAAAATCTCTCTTCATTGGATTCCAAGCGAATTATTATGATATTTATTAACATGTATCTTTCCTCAAATTGATAATGTAATCATCTATAAGACAACCCAGGGTGGATTCGGGATTTTATATTACCGAGGACTACTGACAATTCAGGAGATATTCCTGTCGATTATGGGATGTCAAAGACAAATTATAATGCATCTCACTTGAACTCTACTAGTCTAGTTACTGTAATAGAAAATATGTTAAATAGTAGTGATAGGTTTTGATAAGAATATTTCTATCTTGAAATACAGAGACCATTTCTTCTTAACCAGGATAACTTGGATTCGTTGAAAATTTGGGATTGTAAATGTGTTCTTCGCTTGTTCCCAAACAATTGAAGAAACTGAGATGTATAAGATGCTTTTTTTTTGCCTTGCTGGTTGGTGACATGTTTTTGTATTATGATCCTTGGGTTCAAAACCTAGTAGAACCATCGTTTTCTTAAAGCCAAAGAGACAAAAAGGCAACTAATTACTAGGTCTAGCGAGCTGAACTATGGACTATTTCTCAGAACTTACTAGCCTGGGTAAGCCCATTCCTAGATCTCCTGAAACCACTTTTTTCGACCTCCCAAAGCTGCACTAGAGAAATGAATATTGGATGGCTGTTTGCTTTCCTAAGATTACATATAATGATATAAATGATGTCAAAGCCATATTCAGTCCAAGATAATACGAGATATGATTTATTGCTGAAGTGGTTGCTGTAACCAATGATGATATGTTGATATGATAACTATATAAAATATCAAGGAAGTTTTAGTCGTCATAAGAAGTTTTAAATTTTTTGCCTCTTTGGCCTTCTATTATTGTTTCTCAGCGGTTTCGATATTTTAAACACTAAAGCACTGAAATGCAGGTTATTATTACTGGGTATTTTCTTTGCGATCCCTCCACCTGTGCCTGGGCATGTATGTTTGGGGACATTGAAGTTCCTGTTCAAATAGTTCAAGAAGGTGTTCTGCGGTGCCATGCTCCTCCGAATATTCCTGGAAAGGTCAGTTTGTGCATTACATCCGGCAACCGGGTATCTTGTAGTGAAGTGAGAGAGTTTGAATATTTTGTTAGACCAAGCAGTTGCTCTAATGGCTATTCATCTGAAAAGGAGCCTACTAAGAGCACGGAAGAACTGTTGTTACTCGTCAGGCTTGCACACATGCTTTTGTCTGATTCATTGGTTCAAAAAAATAACAAGGTTGAATTAGGTATCTGCAAGGAAGATCCATGGGAACTTGTTATCGAGGATCTCTTAGTCGGCACTGCTACTCCATCTGGAACAACGGATTGGATTCTTCAAGAACTTTTAAAAGACAAGTTGCAACAGTGGTTATCATCCAAATATCAGGAAGGAAACACATCAAGTTGTTCTCTATCAAGGAAAGAACAAGGTATTATTCACATGGCAGCTGGTTTGGGCTTTGAGTGGGCATTAATCCCAATACTCAATTCTGGGGTCAGTATAAACTTTCGTGACATTAATGGATGGACTGCTCTTCATTGGGCTGCACGCTTTGGAAGGTAACTGAAATATCTAATACTACCATTTCTGACAGTAGTAAATAAATAAGACTTTTCTAAGCTAATCATATGAAGAGAAGATAGTTGGTGTTGTCAAATAGAATTCTAAAGAACTTAAGCAAATCACATGAGGTAGTCTTCACATCGATTCCCACTTATAATTGTCCAATATCTTAAATTCGTGCAACAGTGTGAGGCAGTCTCCACCGCCATTCCCTAATATATTATTTCCAATATAATTAGTTCATGCAAGATGCTATTCATTCTTCGGATGTTCAGAATTGCCTTCAAAATCCTCGGGTAAAATGGAAAGAAACAAAATCTATACAGTGAATACTGGTAAGATTCTGTGTAGAACATCGACTGTTTGTGGATTGGTACGTGAGTTCGTTCACATGGTACATGTGTGAATAGCTGCGGCCAAATATATTAGTAGGGCTGTCATATGAAGTGTAAATTGGAGGCTTACCTCGAAAGCATTTTAGTAAAAAATCTTTGTATTTGAAATAATATATAATCATCAGTGAGTTTTATCTCAAACAGAGGTTTTGTAGCGATTAACAATAAAGTGAACAAGTGCTTTCTGTCTCAGGGAGAAAATGGTTGCTTCACTTGTAGCATCTGGTGCATCAGCTCTGGCAGTTACAGATCCCACATCGCAAGATCCTTCTGGTAAAACCCCTGGAATCATTGCTGCTGCCAGTGGACACAAGGGGCTAGCTGGATATCTTTCGGAGCTGGCACTGACTAGCCATCTCTCATCCCTCAGATTGGAAGAAAGTGAGATTTCTAAAGGGTCTGCTGTCGTGGAGGCTGAGAGAACTGTGGAGAGCATCTCAAAAGGAAGCCTAGGTTCTACCGAGGATCAGTTATCACTCAAAGATTCCTTGGCTGCAGTCAGAAATGCAGCTCAAGCTGCTGCACGTATACAATCCGCTTTTCGTGCACATTCTTTCAGGAGAAGGCAACAGATAGAGTCTTCTACTGGTGCTTATGATGAGAATGGTATTACACAAGATGACATTTATGGGCTTTCCAATGCTTCAAAACTGGCCTTCCGCAACCTTCGTGATCACAGCGTAGATAAGGCAGCTCTCTCTATTCAAAAGAAATACCGTGGTTACAAAGGACGGAAGGACTTCTTAGCCATCCGTCAAAAAGTAGTGAGAATACAGGTATATCATCACATTCAATTGTCTCCATATCTAATCATAAATAATAATATCATCACATTCAATTTTATTTACGATCATGAATGAAATTATTGCTGATCAGACTTGGAGACAATTATTATAATATATCCTTCGATCATAAATAAAATTATTGCTGATATGCTCTTTCCATGAGTTTAGGAGACACATTTAAGCAGTTAAGGCCTCGATGATTGGCCTTATGAACTCTTGGTACTTTGCCTTTTGTTCACTATCATCTCTGATAAGGAAAAAAGCTTCAATATCAATATCAATAAAAATCTAATTTACTATTTTTCACATTTTAAACTGTAATAGTTTTTTTCCTGTCAAAATTTCTGAGACTGCACACGCATGGCCAGATGACTAGCTCAGATAATGTAGCTATACCAGAGAGCTTAGAACTTTTAGTTATCATTATTTAAAGGTTGACGCATTTGGAAATGAGACACATCCGCGCAGAGACTAGATTTTAAGTTTCAAGCAACACAATATGCTTACATATTCCACTTATCTATATATGCGTGTTTGTGGCAGGCTCATGTGCGTGGCTATCAGGTAAGGAAAAAGTATGTATTTCTATGGGCTGTTGGCGTTCTAGACAAGGTTGTGTTGCGGTGGCGCCGCAGAGGACCTGGTTTACGCGGATTCCGCCCTGAGACAGGTTGCATTGAAGATACTGAAGATGAGGACATCCTCAAGGTGTTTCGCAAGCAGAAAGTAGATGTGGCTATAGAGGAAGCTGTGTCCCAGGTGCTGTCTATGGTCGAGTCTCCTGATGCTCGTCAGCAATACCGACGTATGCTTGAAAGCTACCGGCAGGCTAAGGTAAGTTGTTACCAGCATTTAACTTTCAGGCTTATGAAGAGTCACTCAGCCAGTGCAAATTTTGGCTATTAGAGATTATCGAGTTTGGGTCAATGAAACTGGATGTATAAAAAAGCATTATTGCCTGATTGGTATAAACACACTAAACTAAAGTTGTTACAACTTTGCGAATGAATCTGGTGAAGAAATGCTTGCATCAAGATGGAAAGATGTTTAACTCCTAAGAAAAGGATGGTAGATGTGGAAAATTTCATAGTAACGCGTTATGTTTCTCATATTAAAACCCTTGTGCAGGTTGGCATTTTTCTAAAACTGGTCTTAACTTTTGTCAGAGAGCACTGAATAGTTGAGTGGACGATGTTGTATCCTTCTATGTTATCTTCCTGGACATCTATAACTTATTATGTTTCCAGTACATAGCGCCACATGAAGGTCAAATAACTAAATCCTTGAAATACAATGGCCCTTACAAAAAATTTAGCTTCTGTTTGTTTTTTGGACTGTTGTTATATGGTGAAACAATCCATTTGGTTGTTTATGCCCTTTGTAAATTTATTGAAAAGTGCTCTCTTGTTGATTTACACAATTGTTTTGTGCAGGCAGAATCAAGTGGCAGTCATAGGGAAACAGAATTAATTTCTCTAGTCTGTGCTGACATGGAAGCCGATGATGAGTTGTATATGACCTAATAGGAGTACAGTTGGATTAACCCTAGCCTTGATTTCTTAAAGAACAGGATGTTGGTTTGTTGTCGACTTGTCGAGATTGGTATATATATATACATCTCCCAGATTCAAGTGTGGAGACCTCAGATTTATAGTGACAAGGATCCCTTATGGTATAGATTTGTTCATATTTTCTGTACAGTTCCTGTTTGTATACTGATTACTGAATCTAATATCTGATGTAGAAAGTAATTTGCTAGAAGAAGAATCTTAAGCCCATTTTGTCTTGGTCTCTGTTCACACAGTGTATTTTGCATGTTTTGCATGTGAACTCTGTTTTCCTAGGTCGATGATCATATCAACAAACATGGGAGCTGGCACAACCTTGGACGAAGATAATGGGGGATGATGCAGACGTGTGGTTTGGAGGGGAAGCCAAGAGCACTGGAGTACCCCTTACGGGTGACCTATGGCAAGACGGTGAAGACCCCTTTAGAATGTTTTGGCCCTAGGCTCATTAGGGAACTGCAGCTCCAGGCTCTTTCATAGCATATGAGATATCACTGCTTGGAAAGAGACTGCAACTGACAAGGACTTGACGAGATTGAAGCCATGTACAAACTAGCCGCCGTACATGCTGATTTGCATGAGATTGCATCTTTTCGAGGAATTTCAACAAAATTCTTCTTGATCCTTTCTTATTTCTATCATGTACGGAAGGATACATCATGGGTATTCTCCATCCCTAATCTTTATAGACCCCATACCTTTTCAAGTACCCCACCAGGCAACCATCACCATGAAATGATAGAAACCAGATTTAAGTAAACCAATGCTAAGAATATCTTGTCACACTCCGATCTGAGCAATACAAGCTTTCAGACGAATTAGCTATTTTGGTCAAATTTTCAATTGAGTCCTCAAAATTTAAACCGCTCAAGCATTTAACAAAGTTGTCTAGTGGTAGTTTACTATCACACGTGGTCTGTTAAATTCAAATTTTAATGTTTTTTTTTGCCAGGTCAGCAGAGCACGTGAGTGGCAAGCGCAACATCATATTGTTTAAAAATAGAACATAAACCCAAACTATGTAAAAACAGAACTCATTTTGTAAAAAGGAGAATTGTTAAATGCTTGGTAACGGTGAGACCATTTTGCAAACGTTTCGAAAGATTTGGGACTATTTTGCAAACGTATGATTATCAGTTAGGTGTAATCATTTCACATAGTGATCTTCCAATGTTCTTAGGAGAGTTAGCTAATGTTAAAGAGGGTTTGTACAAGCTTTATTTATATACCTGAATTCACCACCAGTTGCTGAAATATTTTGGAACTTCATGGCATGTAAGTACTGCCATTGATGATATTTCTGATTGCTATGAAAATGCCAAATATTAATCTTACCCAGCACTGTTTTACTCCTGCTAGTCATTAAGCACAGGTTCAATCCTGTTAGTCATACTCTCACAACTATTTGCAAATGAACAAATGTAGAATGCCACTTGTGGCCAGATCTTGCTTAAAATCCACACCCTATTTTTAGAGTGGCACTGGGCAAGAAGCAAAAGCTAACATGTACAAGTCAAACAGGGCAATGTTGAAGCAGACTATCTGTTACTAAGGGCATCTCTAATGGTTCTTCAAATCTATCATCAAATTTCCATCTAATGGACCATCAAAAGTTTTTCAAATTTGATATTTTAGCAAAAATCATCAAAAGTTCATCAAATTTGATGAAATTTTGATGAAAAGCTTAAGGTTTGATACTGGGTGAGGCGGGCAAGAGAAGACCGCTTCACTTAAAGCGGCTAATGAAGTGCCGCTTAAAGTGGCACTTCAAAGCCCGCTTTAACTAAGTGGCACTTGGACAGCCCCATTAACTAAGTGAAGCGGGTGTTGGGGGCTCGCTTTAGTGAAGCGGTCATCCATTAGCCGCTTTAACTAAGTGAAGTGGGTGTTGGGGGGCCGCTTTAGTGAAGCGGTCATCCATTAGCCGCTTTAGTTGATGAACCATTAGATGGAGCACATTTTCAAAGCAAAATTTTCATCAAACTATCATCAAATGTGTATACGTGGACCATCAAATTTGCCCAACCATTAGAGATGCCCTAAGCTTTCTGCTTTATCAACAGGGCAGCTTAGCACACAACTAGGCTTTAGTTTTCAGAATGCAATGATAAACTATATTCTAACATGTAACAGCAGAATGGTAATCACTGGTAGTTTGAAGGAACATTAAAACAAAAGCAAACAATCCACAACAAATATCCAATCTTCATCGAACACGTCTAACAACGACGACCTAATAAAGAAAATTTGTTCTGGTTTCTGACATTCCAGCCCATAATGTATACCATTCCTTTCAGCTTCCAGGGTGCCTGCCCATACCTTCTCATGCATAGTTCAACCGAAAAATATCATTTAAAACATAGAAACTTCCTGTTGCTGTCGGCATCAAATGGAACATCTGAATAAATAAAAAAAAGAACAATTCAATGAACTATTACCGAAAAGAAAAGAAGAAACAATTTTCTGATGTATATAAGAACATGTAAAAGTATATTTCTACATGTTTAGAAAGTTTATACGGTTTATTTGGTTAAACCCATACCCATTCAATAAACAATAGAAAGGGCAATACATAGACTAGGCAGCGCTCTGTAGTTTTGTTTCAAAACAACAGTTTGCAAGTTGTCCCAGAGATGAAAAGGGTGAGACAAATATTACCTTCCACTGAAAAAAGGAGACTGATATATATGTAAAAAACATAAAACAGGTACAACTGATTCAATTGTGTAATCCAGTTTTGTAATATCAGTGTTTATTCAATTGCAAAAAATATCAGTACTCTGATAGTGTAATCAAGGCTCTAGAATTTGGGAACACACCCAAACGCAAACTTTTGTAGTCTAAAACCCTAAAAGGAGGAATAATGATGGCCAAGCCAAATAGAAATTTTATCACTCATGCAACATTGTACTTTCTCCACTTGTTAGAAAATGAACACATTAGGCTAATTCAAGAACCCATATAATCACATAAAGGATACCTGTAAGGCTGTAACCATGATGGTGTCAATAATACTAGTAGAGCAATAGTCTACTAGTAAGTGTTTACCAAAAAGGGTCAGTAGTAGTTAGCATGATTGTTAAAGGAGCTAGAAGGGACCTTTCAAACCATACTGTCGTTTGCACACTGACCAAAAATTGATCCACCTCTTACATAGTAATAGAGGACACACGTTAAGAGTTTTCGGGGCATTTCAAAATTTTCATAATACGTTTCGCGTTTCGTCACTAATTTTTAGAAAACAATGACTAACCACCATTACCTCAATTCTTTAAATTTTTCACCACTTTAATTGAATTTGGTTGACTGTATATCTTCACTTTCTATAGTTACTTTCAATTTTTTTTATAGTGCAGAGACCTACCGATACACTTTGTAAATTGACTTTCAATGCTGTAAATTGACAGAAAATAAGACTTATAACAGAAAACAATTATTTTCTATCGTCACTTTCTAGATACACTTTGTAAATTGATTTCAACACTGTTGTTTGAATTTGGTTGACTTTCTATAGATGTTCACACTTGACAGAAAAACTGACGGAATGACACCTAACAACCTACACAGGTGTTTGAAAAGGTGGTAATGAAAAAAAAATTACTCATGAAAGTCAAAATACCACTTTTTGATGGTAGGATTAGGTTTAAACTTCTCTTATTAAAACTGCCACGATATGTTGTCTCTCTTTTCTTAGGCAACCCAACAGAAGAATGCAACATTGGCAATTGTTAATTGGTTTACAGTTTTACACACCTTAAAAAGAAAAGCTCCATAACTCATTTGGTTGCGCAATGATGGATCATGTGGGGCTTTGAGCTACGTAGCTGTATTTGTAAATGAACTCCACCATGAACCTCCAATTAATGCACTCTAATGGATTCCTTCGTAAAAAAGTTTGATAGTATTCATTAAATCATAATAACTACCAGGTTCACAATCCCTTTTTGTTGTGTGCAAAATTCAATCGATCTACTTATTCTCTTTCCACAGAATCCTTCTAAGAGTAAGTGGAAGGGAAAGAGTTCAGAACTCTGCCATTTCCCTGTTACTCCCTTGGACAGCTAACTTTGAGTAAGGTTTTCAAAAAGAGAGACCATTCCTGTCAGATCTAAGCCAATCAGATTTTAACATAGGTTGAAGTTCCAAAGTGTTAATAAAAGAACGAAACAAATGCTAACTTCATTGATTTGGTTATATTAAAATTTATTGACAGCCTAAGAGTCTAAGACCTTTTATAGACTAAAAATGACCATCAAATTGACTCAAGTTGTGGCTCCATATCACCCTCCCTTAAAGTGAATGTATTGACATTCAGTTTACAAACTACTGAACACACACTCTCACTTAGACTGAAGAGGGAAGGAAACAAACACCAAGTAAACAAACCCTCCCAGATGGTGAGCAACATACTTCACACCATCTTTAGAATAGTGTGATGTCTTTGCTCCGCCACCCTATTTTGTCGTGGAGTATATGAGGTTGTTATGTGTGTTCGGTAGTTTTTAATCTGAGTGTATTGACATTCAGTTTAAGGGAAGGTGTTAAAGTTTGAATAAGCTTAGTAGTAGTTGAGTTGTTATTTGTTAAGCTAAAATTTAGGAGACTTAGTTGTTCTGTCTTAGTTGGTTAGTAAACGTGGTGATATGGAGCAACAACTTCAGTCAGTTTGTTGATCATCTTTAGTCCATAAAAAGGTCTTAGTATGTCAATGTATTTCAACTTAAGAAAATCAATAAAGTTAGCATTTGTTTCATTCTTTAGTTAACACCAAGACACTCGTGTCTTTCCTCACACATGTGATCCACCATACTCTAATTGTTTCTATATTGGGAAATACCAACTTTTTCACTTAATCACCATAGCCAAACATTTCAAGTGAGCACTAATACTTATGTAGCAAAATCAATGATAATCCAACCCATTTATCCGTGCCTAAATTAAATATAGAGTATAGACATCAACAACCACTAAACTAAAAGTAACTCTATTTCAATGGACTCATAGTTATAAGTCTACAGAAATGACTTCTGAAGATAAGAAATATTCCCAAGATAGCAAATCAAATGAATAGATAAAAAGCATTTGGAGCTATTTGCTCTTCATTAACCCTACATCAATATGACAATATATGTGTTCAAAATTTCCTATAAGCCCTTCTCTTAGTGGTTTTAGATAACTTAATCCTAAATCCAAATGCAAATTGGTCTCATTGCCCAATTATTCACAGTAAAGACTAGTACACTCAAGAGGAAAGCTCTCATATACCATACAACTATAGAAACAATACTTCACACTGACCTTTCAGTCACAAAAACCACCACATTGTGCATTTGCTCACAAATAACAAATAAATTGATAGAAACATTATATTACCACAACCAAAATAAATTGACTATTCTCAACCTAATTTTATAAAATCCAATCACAAAATGCAACTAGAATTTCACAAAACCCTTAAATCCCATTAAATAAAAAAAAATAAAATCCAATCAATAGGTTGTTGTATATAAGGTGTTTGAAGAAATACCTGACTGAACTTAAGAGCATGTTGTTCACCAGCAATTTGAAGATTACCACTAACAAAAACAAGCATACCACCAGCAGGACCAGAAGGTTGACAATCAACAGTAGTAATACTATGTTTACACTGTTCAAAAGGTAAACTCGTCAATTTCGCAACAATATTTTGTGAACCTTGAATCTTCTGTCCTTCGAAACTTAACATTGATCCATCTTGATATAAGTTAGCTAAACCATTTCTATTTGAATCAAATGTCGTGTAGTAATGTTCTACGAATGCTTTCGCCAACTCATCTGGATCCATTCTTTCTTTCTTCTTCTTCTTCAAGAGCAAAACCAAACAAGAATGAAGATGATCTGGTTCAAATGTTCAATGCGTGGAAACCAAGCTATATTGAACAATCAATCATGTAATGGGTGTTGGGCTTCCCCTAGTCCAAGCCCCAATTGGTAATTCGTCATACAAAGACAAAGCCCGAAGGCTACTTATGGTAGCACCTAGGCGTCCACGCCGCCACCTTGCAACTCGAGAAATTTTGCTACTCAGGGACTTGCTTTTGCTGAAGAACACCTAGCCACATATCATCATCGTCACAAGAACATGGAGCTCCTAATCTCGAACCAGGTTCGAAGGTTGACCGACCTAAGAATTACATGAGAAATTCCCCCAAACATTATTGATGGGAATTGAACTCACAACCTATCACTCATGGGAGTGTTTGAGAGGGATAACAAACCAACTGAGCTAGCAGTTGTTTTTTACATGAGACTTAAATCAACCTCACATCCTGCTTTGTTTGTATTGTTGTTGATTAAGCAAATTAGCAAAAGTTTGCATTGGGTTAAAATGTTCCATATCACTCATTCAAGGTCGAAAAGCCACAACCAAAATCAAGTAAAGACTTGCTTATGTACAGGACAGAGATACAGACTACACAATTCCTCTGATGAGAAGGCAGTGATGAGAAGGCAGTAAATGAATGAGTAGTCAGTTGTTTCGATTGGGCGTATAGCATACATTGTTACATTCTCTGATTCTCCTTGCAAAACATCTACTATTTTTTACATTGATACTAATCTAACTTATATAATACAAGCTCAATTATAAAAATAACACCAAAGAATTAGACATACCCTCACAAGACCTGCCTCCCTTCTTACAAATTTACGTCTTGCAGGTCTTACATTAAACCTGGAGTTTATGTCACATCAATTTAATGGGATCTTTTTCCAGCTATGGCGTCCGGAGTACACTATTCACAAATTTGACGATGCTAAGTCTCTGAGGACCCTGTCTACCAAATATTAATATTCTCAATCTCAAGCCTACCAAAACTCACACAAACTGATTTTGGTATGATGAGAGGATTAGCTTTATCATCTGTTTCAAAAGTCAACAATCGGATGTAGCAACCCAAGCAATACACATCAACTTGTCACCCGTCTGACAACTATGTCATTTTCCTGTACAAATCCAAGAGGTTTTAAAATGTCATTACCACAATCCCACCATGAAATCCAAAAGCTAAAAGGGTGTTAGAAGAAATATTTGTTCCACCTAAGGAACCATATAAAATATCAACGTAAAAAATCGGAAGGGGGTCATTCATCTAGTGGCCAAATCAATTGACATTCTCAAAGTGAAATACATAATAAAACTTATAATACGGACCAAGCTAAACTCTCCAAAGGTATGAAATTTTAAAATGCCACAAAAAACAATTGACGTGAGAAACTGGTGAACCAACAAATATGCCCTATCCTGATGCTATGTGAGACTCTTTGTGGCATGTTGGGGCCACAAATGCAAGTCTTTTAGGGGTAACTTATAGGTGGTCGACACTACAGGAAGTGCCCTATCCTCAAGTGCTTTCTTGAGAATAGGTTCTTAGTTTTCTACATAAGGATCTCCTGTAGAGGATAATTACGAAAGAACAGATGATAGATGAAGAGATCTTACAATTAGGAAGAACAAAAAGATGTCTAGCATCACAATGCATCCCAGAGAACCATCATCCACTATCTTCATCAATCACTCTTTCAAAGGTGTCTATTGATGTTCTCTTGTGCATCTAAATTTTGAGAAAACGTGCAACTTCCCGATACAATTGTTCACCTTCAAACGGTTTTGACACATAGCCATCCATCCCATACTTTAAACATTCCTCGTGAGTAGCTTGGATTACGTCTGCAGTCATTGCCAAAATAGGCACATGCCAATTTGAAATGGCTCCATAAGCGTCTATAGGTACCTCTCCTTGTTGAATTCGTTCGTTGAAATTGTGTTCCTTCTCCCGAATTCTTCTTGTAGCTTCAAACCTAGGGAATTAATTTAAGAAAATAGAAAGATCAAGAAAAAAGTTAAAGATTATGATCTTCTAGAAAAGCAGCAAACACAATGTTATGAAACTCGTAAAAGTATGGTTAAAAATACAACTTGAAAATCATTACCCGTCGATCTCTGGCATTTGGATATCCATAAAACAGGCATCGAATTGATGGGGTGGTTCAAGCAACTCAATAGCCTTTTTCCCACTATCTACACATTCCACTTTAGCTCCATACTTCTTCAAAGCACCTGCGGCTACTTTAAGATTCACTTTGTTGTCATCAACGACCAAAATTTGTCTCCCATGAAGAAGATTTTCAAGAGACTGAAGGTGGAGCCCTCCATTACGAAAAACTCTTTTGTTTCCAACACCCATGGCTCTCTGTAAAGATGCAGCAAGCATGCTTGCTCTAAGGGGCTTCATAATGACTATTGGGGTATAACATGGGGACTTTGCAGCACTGCTTTTCGAAGAGATGATTGAATTAGCTAAGACAAATAGTTTCAGAGGATCAGAATTCTCGTACTTCCTCAGCTCCACAACAAAGAGATCTGATAGCTCTGAATCCCTTTCCCAAGCTTCTTTTTCAACCAAAACCATGTTTATGGTTGGTGTCACACTGGTCAGGCAAGAGATAGCTTGATTTAGATCAGATGCTACTTCAACATGGATTCCTAGCCGTTGGAAGTGATACTGTGTGACCTTGGCCCGGACTAATCTGGAGTCTACCACCAACGCTTTCAAACCTTGAAATTCAGAGGACACAAATTTTGGCTGTTTACTAATTTGTTTGTTCTTATACTCGTCTGAATTGGAGTGACCACTCGTGAAAACAGCAGTGAAGGTAAATGTAGATCCTACATGGGGTTCACTGACAAAACCAATCTCCCCCTTCATGAGACTCACAAGGCACTTGCTTATGCTCAACCCTATGCCTGTGCCCCCGTGGATACGGGAAATAGATGGCCCTACCTGCATAAACGGAGTGAAAACACGTGATTGCGCTTCAAAGGGTATCCCCACACCTGTGTCCTCAACTGATACAATCAGATTAATGAGCTCAGAGGTAGATAAAGTTTGTGGAGAGAGAGGATCCTCTTGATTCAAGGTCTTAAAACCTCCCCAACTACGACGCCTATCAGCCACAGGAAATCCACTCAAAGTGTTCATTACTGATTCTTCTGTTTCGAATTCTATTGAGCTCATAACCTCATCAACTACATTTACAGTGACAAAGATGTGCCCCTTCTCTGTGAACTGCAAAAACACAACATATATATCTATTAAAATGACTGCATCACTAATTTGTTTCCCATGTTTAAATTACAATATGGCAAATGGAGTTCCAACCATTTTATCCATTTAAGCTTATTCTGTTGGATAGGTGTAAATGATATAATAGCTTTAAGAGAAGAATTCTAGATTCATTTTGTTCACTTCTTAGTTTTTAAAAATCTGCTTTATCTAGTATTGGTGGGACCATTAAGATAAACTTACTACAGTACTTACTTTGATTGAATTTCCCATGAGGTTTGTGATGATTTGCCGAAATCTCCCAGGATCGCCGATCAGAATGTCAGGGACTCGATCTGAGATGTATACTGCTAACTGCTCTTACAAATATACGTGGAAGCGGAAATCAAAAACTGTCCATTGAAGATTTAGAGAATAAATTGTGAAAGTGTGGTAAGTAAAGATTACCTCTATTCCTTTTTTCTGAGATTTCCCGGAAAAAAGTGACAAGACATCATCCAAAATTGTGCGCAGATCAAACCGTACAGCCTCTAGCTCAAGCTTACCAGATTCGATCCTGGCCTGATCCAAAACTTCATTAATAAGTGAGACAAGAGCCCTTCCACTCCCCTGGGCTGTTCTCACATAATCTTGTTGTGTTATATCTAGGTCCGTATCCATGAGCATTTGCAACATCCCTGAATATAGTACAAATTCAAAATTTTCAGCTAAGATATTCATTAACTTATAGGTAAGGTAACAACAAGAATTCAATCTAAACATATTGCCCCTCACCTAGAACACCATTCATGGGGGTCCGGATCTCATGGGAAACAGTAGCAAGGAACTACAAACATGAATATCCATTTCAGTGATATGAAAAAATTGCACAAATCAGAAAAATGGCAAACACACATTTGATTTAGAAGTTTAGATATTATCTACCTGGGACTTGGCAACATCTGCTGCTTCAGCCCTTTTTTTTAGCTCCATCATTTTACGATAATCCTCCTCAACTTTTGCAATCCTATTTACTGTTGCATAAAATATGTACCCAACAAGCATTGCGATTACAAGTATACCAATTGATGTCGTTATGGCCAGCCATGGCCACGGTGGCTTCTGCTTGAATCTTCAAACAAAAATCAAGAATTAGACATATGTTGAAGGAACTTTTATATCAATCCAGGATGTATCATAGGAAGGAGCTCTTCTACATACCTGCAACACATCTCATGCTTTCTAAAAGGATCTCCAAAATTCAGTGTGCTAACGTGGTACATACCATCATCTGTCACATTTGAACCATACATACTAATTGGATGTGACGGATTAGTGGTGTCGAATACATTTACAAAGATGGTCTGTTTGCTCGCTAACTGATGTAGTAACTTCTCCACAAGTGATTCTATATCAAAGACTCCGCCAAGGTACCTGCACGCAACAAATGCATTATATGTTGTGCTCTTATTTATCAGTACTAGAGGACCTTCAATACAACAACATCAGGTAAAATTTATAGCCCCATCTTAATTATTCTATAAGTTTTTCTTTTCTTTTTTTGTAAGCAAACAAGTTGATCTGATTAATAGACCACTTGACCATGCCAAAGCATGAAATAAGTTGTCCAAATAAGAATTGCTACTTATAGAGACATCGAGCATTAAGTTTAGGTGATCAACTATACTTTAAAGCTGGAGTTATAATCCATTAAGGCGATTGGAACTTCTTCCAAATTGGCATATCAAATAAACGTCCAACTCACAGAGTTGCTATATTGGTCACCATCCACTCAAACTATCAATACATGTAGAATTATCTTTAGGACAAAAGACACAATGACATACCCATCAGTTGCTTGAATTCGCTCGTTTGGAGTTGCATTTGATGGGAGCTCTGACTTGTACACTGCAAAGGTAAGAATAACCCCGAGCCGATTTGATTTGAACAGTCTGAAAGGAGCAGTAAGAACGCCTTTCCCTGATGCTCTTGCACGCAAAACATTATCACGGTCTTCCTGTAAATAGAGAGGTTTCAATTGCATTTGAAACTTGAAAGTAACCAGTAAAATTGCTATGTGATAACCAAAACATCGTAAGTCTTAAAAGGGAAAGAACACACTTCCCATGTTCGAATATTTTCTTCACGTACTTGTGAGTTACAACTTACAAGGTGGTAAAGCTTAATTCAGACCCTAATAAAAACCAAAACTGGAAATTATCAAAATTTGGAGGAAGAAATTAACCTTTCCGGACAACATATCGAGTGAAATCACATGTGAAATAGTTTCTTGTGCGAAGATGACTGGGGCATATTCTTCTTGAAGAGGAGATGGCTCTAAGACTTCAGCATCCTGAACTGGGGTTTGTTCCAATTTATCCATCCTCTTGATTGTCCACCCCTGCTGTTTCTCAAATTCCTCTCTTTCAGAATGAAGTACTTTAACAGCATATGCAACCCCACTGGTAAGTGGTCTCTCAAATGTTGTTCTTTCTGTATACCTTGCGAAAGTGGTCTGTGTATAATTGAAGTTAGTTTCTTGCTTCTTCATATTAATCTTAGCTCTAAATTCTAGTAATGTCTCACAATCAACTTAATAAACTGACAATTTAATATCAAATGAAGCAGAACGCAATCAACTGCACACTTAATCAGCTGATTAATTTAGAAGGTTTCAATATACAGTACCTGATCAATGGCAGATGGATTCTTGCCATGGTGGAAGGTTGAGATCAGGATAGATAGAGCTTGAATATGATTCATGCTCACATTAAACTGGTCCTGTAACATCCTTGCTCTTTCATCGCACATGCTTGCAAGAGTTTCTTTCCTCTTCTCAAACACTTGAGAGTTCATATACCAAAAGATCCACATAGAAGCCATAACCCAAGCAAGAACCCAGAAAATCAAAATCTTCCTCCACCAAACTTTTCCAACCTTCTTGGAACTAATATACTGATAATACTGATGCTGCAACTTCCAACCTTTTCCAGACATATTTTCTAACCATTTGAGCAATCTCTTCCCTCTATCACCACTTAAAACTGCAATCTTCTCCATTAATCCACCATTAGTGAACCAATTCATAGAGATCAAAGATAGAAGCCAACAACATAGCATTAAAAGCAGATGCCCCACAACTTTTACACCAATCTCACATACATATAGATAAATCATCCACTTAAAACTCAAAATTATAGCTCAAAAACTCTTAAGATCACAATTGAAGAAAACCCCATCATCACTTAGATCATCACTTCAAACAATCCCAAGAACACCAAAGCTTTATGAATATATTATGAAATGTTAACTTTTACAGAGAAAGAACAAAACTACTACTGAAGCTTTCAGCTCTTTAATTATCTTGTAACCAGAAAATGAAAAATAAATAATAATAAATGAAGCAAAACCCAGTAAACTAAATACAAACTTGAGCCTTGAAATGATGAAAGCTGACAAAAATATCTAGTTTCAGTTCTTCCTTAAATTCTTGAAATTAATATAAACAAGTAACCAATCAAACAAGTGAAAGTACTTATAAAAGTTGACTTTAAATACTTAAGTGTGTGTATGTGTGTGAGAGACATACATATAGAGAGAGAGAGAGAGAGAGAGAGAGAGAGAGAGAGAGAGAGAGAGAGAGAGAGAGAGAGATCTATGAAAGCAAAGAGAAGCAAGAGAAGAAGATAGCAGAAACGTAGACGCTTGAGATAATAGAATCTGTAAAAAAAAAAAAAAAAAAAGATGATGAGAGAAGAAGAATATGATGAGAGAAGTGTCTGGTAGTATAGCAGAGACCATTATCTTCATCTATCCACCCAAAAAATAAAATAAAATATTTTTTATTTTTTTTAATTTAATCATTCTTAAGAAAAAATATATAAATTATTAAATAAGTAGGTGAAATATGAAACATTCTTCCACTCAGCTCAGCTGAAATTACTGCTTTTTTCTATATTTTAATCTTTTTAGATTAATATTATTAAGCAACCTCTTTTAATTTTAATAATAGAGTTTTGTCACTCATTTTACCATGAATTCAATATTACTTGAATATAATTTTATCAAAAACTACATTTGTCATTTACACCAACCATTAAAATTTGACACATTTGCATCATTTTGGCCGGAAAAAAAAAGAATTCTAGGTTCAATTTTTTGGTTGATGAAAAGAATACATTATTTGGACCATAGAAATTGAAATATTTGTGCTTCTGTTGGAAAAAGTCCTAGTTTCAATTTTTTTTTTTTGTTAGATGCAAAAATAAAAAAAGGGTAGCTAATGTTACACACATCAAATATTAATGAATTAACATATGCAAATTGAGCCTAGCTGGTAATATCTATGGACCATAGGCGATGTTTTTTTTTTTTGATCAACGTTAAAATATATTAACATCAGGGTAAAACAGTTATAACTCTTGGGTTACTAATCTCATCATAGGCGATGTTACTAGGGGTCTGAGGTTCGATCCCAGATATTGCATTTTTGAGTTACCGATCTCATTAAACATACTTGCCGTCGATCAAAATAATAATAATAATAATAAATTATAGTATATTTATAAGTTTTTTGACAAAAAATTATTTAAAAAATGCATGAATATTTTTGTAGAGGTGTTGGTACTAATTCAACACTCTATAAATGGGTTGTTCTCTACTTGAAAGTTTTTTTGTTGTTATATTTTGACATCACTATCACATTGTGTTTGTAGTGCACAAGTAGTACACGCAAATATAGGTTTGTGTTATGTTTTCAAGAGACATAAATGCCCTTAAATAAAGCTTATTAACATGTCTATTACAACATTCTTGTCTTTTTATAGGAATTCGGCATTAGATGCGGCACCATTACTAAATTTATATAGGCTTGATTGAATGATCAATAATTAAAAGAAAAAAAAAAAAAAAAAAAAAAAACGTCATCAAGGTATTGTTATGTTCTTTTGTCTTTTGGAATCTATAAAAACTGATGAGTGTGGCAGTTTACATTTCATGTCCAATAAAGCTAAAACTGAGCTGTAAACTTATGATTTTACTCAGAGCTAGCTGTGATCAACTCCATGTTGTTCCATCACTTTTATCCATTGTGTCCATTAGCCAAACATTCTTCTTTCCCTTATTATATACAGTCTAGGTTAAAAGTAGACAGAACAAAAAAGCTTATTGGTTCATTGTGCATTACTTCATGTTAAGGTTGTTCACGAAATTTAGAGGAAAATTTAACAACTATGCAAACATTACTCAAGGGGTAAACATCTTAGAGAATAATTGTTTAATTATTTAAATTTTATTAGGGGAGAGAGTGTTAAAGGATATGTATTTGTTCGTTTTATTTTCTTAGCATCGTGTTCTTCAATCCAGACATATCTCTATCTTCAATGTTTTGATTCACCAAGTGCACAGTAGAACTATAGAGAGGCAAAGGGTGTGATTGATTGTTTTGCTAAATATGCAGCAAACCAAGGTATGGACAAAGATTGGCTACAAGTTCCAACATTTCAACGTGCTCATATACCGGAGGATCTTTATAACATGTATTTAGGTTATACTTCTATTTGGGGAAGACCTCTCCCAATTTCTTAGTTTTTAGTTTGTATAATGATTGTATTAGTGTGTATGCCTCGTTTTTAGTAAGTAATTAATAAAAATCTAGTAGTACCTTTTTATTCTGCCAAACTTGTAATTAAAAAAATAGTATTGCCGCCGGATCGCGCGTTCGTTTTGACGGACGGAACGTTGTTTATTCGTCTTAGAACGCCTCGAGTTAAGCTATTGAGTAGTTAGTCTCTTAGATGTTATCGTTTTCCATCCGGAAACATTTGTGTTTCGTCCACTTTTAAGTTCGGAATAAAAATCGAGTAAATACCAAGCCAAATATCCGGACAAAACCCCGTTCCCATGGTCCATATGTTCTATATTGGCCTTAAAACGCCCCGGCTAAGCCTTGTCAATTTTGACGTTTTAGATTCCAAAACAAGTGGGTTTCGTCCATTTCCAAGTTCGGAATGTCTTAACTATCTCCTACTTCCATTGGTGGTTGTAAGGGTACTACATGCAACAACCAATCAAAACAAGACATGTGGCATGTCCAACAGTTCAACAGGTCATTCACGACATGACCAACCTCAATCCAACCAGAACAACTCGAGCATATGACCGTTGGCGACCTCATTATACGTACGTACCCTTAATCAATGCTCAGAGAATATCTTGGCCTGTTACACAATTAATGTCAGACAATACGCAATCAATAGATGTCGGAGAATCCGCATGATCCCATGATCTGCGCCCTTTCACCTTCTATAAGAACAAAACTACGATGACTTGATCTCTAAGTTCCACTCTCCCGAATTAGAGTACGTAGGCAATCTCGACCTCATCGAGGTGCAACCACCCCCGATCTCAAATTCACACATGGGTCAGGCAAATAACGACCTGATCTAGTTAATGCATAAACCTGGTAACAGGTTAATATAGTGGTTCACGTTCCATATTACCATATATTTATGTTAATTTTGAAAAAATAAAAAATAAAAAAATCCAATCATTTGTGTGTAATTCTATAACAATTTTCACTTACCGAAAAAAAAAAAAAAAAAAAGTGTAATACACAAGTGGGGTGGGGATTAACTGGAATAATGTAGCATTGTAGATTAAGTTGCATGAACAAAGATCAATGGTGGTGATGTAAAGATTGAGCAGTGATATATTAACAGAGGAAGAAAGCTGGTTGTCAGTTGTCACCAAGTGATTGGGCCATCAATGACCACTCCTTTTCTCTCTGTGTGTTTTTCTAACCAAAAGTAGGTCCCACCAACTTTGATTAAGACATCCCACGTCAGTGCCACTCGTCCTCTCTCCTCCATCCCCAACCAATCATACTTTATCTTTCACACGTGTCAACTTCCTAAATAAAAACTACTGAAGATATTGCCACGTGTTATAGAAACAGACAAAAATCTCTTTGTAATTCAGCAGCACAAACAGTCTAAATGGAAAATGTCAAATTTATACACATTTTTTTTAATTAATTAATAATAAATAAAAAGAAAAATACTAAAAAGAAGAATCAAGTGGTCCCACTTTTTCTTTTTATCACTTACTACCGACTTCAACATTCCACATTTTGATTAAAATACAGAATCATACGGTTTATGGTATAAAATCTAAATCATGCACTATTACTTAATTAATCATAGTTTAATGAAGGAATCAGGAATGAAACAACCACTGTCCACTGATTTAGAGTAAGTGGGTCCAGATAATATGGTTCATCTTGGAATGTAGTAAGGTACATTGATCGTAGATGTTTGACATCATGTCCCTATCTTATTTAGCAAAAATATTTAAAATTGCTAATATTTTTATAGTTTTATAATGGTTTGATCGGTTCGGTTCGGATCGGATGATGCCTAAGTAGATCCATACCCACATCCATGTTGTGGGTTGCATCAGGATAACATCACCAATGTGATAAATAATATGAGGTCACTTTGTGTATAAGTATAAGTAAGAACTCCTTTCCCCCTTTTTTTTTTTTTTTTTTTTTTTTATTTTATTTTTCTTGTTCTTGTGATTATTCAAATGCAAACCTATTATTTGAGTGGGAACATAGTTTGTAGTTTGTACACATTGCAGGCAGGCAATTAGAACTTGTTACATATTTGAGTGGGAACATAGTTTTGTTTGTCACCTGGCTCCAAAATCCTAACTTCTAACCAATATGAAGCCAAAAACATACTTACGTCAATATCACAACTCTTAACCTAATCAAATGATTTTTAAGAAACAAACATATGAGTTAGGTGTCCAAGGGTGAGATAAGGCATATATGTATTGATGCCAAATATAATGTCAACAAATGGAATGAAACGTTTAGCAGGGGTTAAAGTGAAAGCTTTGTTAAGCTCTTTTTTTATCTAATTAATCAATTAATCAAGTGTTTTTATTTGATTATTATGATTCGTTTAGGTGTCCTGTCACTATAATGTATGGTTGGCAATGGCACATTGGCACTACATTCTAATTTTGTTGAATAAAAATAGTTCAATATAACCCTAATAAAAGAGTTACTCGCGGGGTGGGCAAAAACCAGAAACCTACAAATTGAACTGAAATAACCGACCCAAAATCGGTTCAGACCGAGTTAATTAAAACCGGTTAAAATTAAGACTGGAACCGAACTAAATATTTATTGATCTAGTCTTGGCTTTTTTGTAAAACCGGTTTTTTTGGTAAAACCGATAGAATTAAACTAATATTAATTAAATAATATATTTTTATTAATTTTTAGAAGTTTTATTTTTTTCAAAGATAAAGCCTAAAGTCAAAAGCCCAAAATAATAGAAAAAAAAAATTAATATTATTGAATTAAAACCCGTAAAAACCCAAAACCGAGAACCAAGCCGAACTAATTAAATTTGGTCCAACCTGATTCGGTTATATATAATACTAAGTGGTTATACTACATTTGCCAGTTGGATTATTAACCTTCACCTCTATAATTTGTCGAGGATAGAATCCTAAACCTCTGATATCATCACTTAAAGGTTTTGAATTTCGAAACGTGGTTAATTTATAAGACGCGTGTATTTTGATACATAAACTTTTTAAACAATAAAATTTACTTTAGGCGTGGAAAGATAGGATCAAAAGAAAAGAAAAATGAGAAGCAAGAGAATAATCAACTAAATAATTTAATAGTAATTAAATCACTTTCTAATATAATTAATACTTTCAAGTTTCATGTATATACAAATTATTTTTTGTAAAATGTGGGTCAGTATAGCATTAAGGATATGTGATAATGATACGTCCACGTGATTGGATTGTGGGTATCGGCCAACTTTATTCTCCCTTCATGGGGTTCCACCATACATCCTCTGAAAGTACAATTATATGTATGGAAGCTGATGTGATTCATATGGTCTATGTTCAGGTATGTTTTTTTTATGATGATGATTTGATGATGATCTCACTTCTAACAAAACCTAATTCAACTTCTAATCAAATTAACCAGTTATGATATATTTCACTGTTTTTGTATTTGGTAAACAATGGAAAAGACACAGATACATGTACATATAAGGTTATTGTTTCATCAAACAGAGTAATTTTTTTTTTTTTTTTTGGCTTTCAAAAAAATTAAACAAAAAATAATAATCAAGTATAATCATTCAATCAATATACAAGTTATATGATAACAAAAATCATTAATAACACAACAAGGGGTTATTGGAGCACCTGCCTTCGCAACTAATTTACTTACAAACATAGAGATGGGCTAACTAAATAATCAAATGGCCTTTTTCAGCCACTGAATTTGAGTGTTTTGAATGATAGTGTACCAAATGTTTGGAGCACAATGTCTTTTCTGGGGGGCCTGGGCTATAATAAAAAGTGCTCAATCCAATCAAGGGTACTTCATTGCTAAAAGGGTCCCAAACACAGAGCATTTTGGGCCTGTAAGAAAACTCCTATATGGAGGGTGGAGCCTTACCTATCCAGTGTATGGCTCAAACATTAACAGAGAAAAGGCGTGAAAGACACTTCAAAAAGCAAGATACAACAATATTCAGTTTAGTCATTATGTCACTAACCTCGTGAAATACAACAAAGAGATCATCAACGCAACTACAAAAACTGTTTCCCTGGGTATTTGCTTTCAAATCAGAAGAGGTTTTTTCTTCTGAAAAGTGTTGAGGCTTGCTCTGGTACAGCAGTGGCAGGCAATGGAGCACCTTTAGCACTCTTAGATTCCTGTCGGGATGATTTGGGATCCATCAACAATGTCTTTTGGAATGTTTGGGAAAACCCGGTTGCAATTATGGTCACATGAACCTCACCCATGTATCGATCATCAATTACAGCACCAAAAATTATATTTGCAGATGGGTCTGCCAAACTAGTCACAATCTGCAAGATGCATAAATAGTGGGGGTCAAGTGCTATAACAAATAAATATGATTCACCAAATTAGTTGATATTGGAGAATCTAAACCTACTCAACAATTGACAAATGCATCTTGATGTCCTAACTCCTAACAATACAACATCATTTCTAAGCATTAGATTCTTGCAGTCCCCAAAGTTCAATAAATAACATTTCAGTTCATCATTCACTCACTCCGAGTCTCCCACTTAATATAAAATTTAAAGTCATGCGCACATGTTGATGGAAAGCAAAAGCTGTCAAACTCCATACTTGTTCAGATTGATTTGGCTCACAGACTTCAATGGAGGCGCGATCAGGTTTATGACCTTTATAAGACTTGTGAAGTGTTCTAAATTCTAATATAGATGACACTGTTAATGAAGTTTATTCAGTATTACGAGGGCAACATATAGAGGTATATTTGTGTTTAGTCACCTTTTGTATCCTTATTTGAGTCTAGTCACTAATCTGCCTATTAATCCTTTCCTGAAAATCGAAAAAAAAAAAAAAAAAAACTCCAATTGTGACAACAATCGCAAGCTTTCCGCGGTGATCTCAGACAGATTAATAAATAGACTGACATGGGAAAAAAATATACCTCTTAATGTAGTGATGTGGGTCCAAAAATCTCTCTAGATTCTAGAATTGCTCTCAAGAAGGTCAGTAATTAAACATCATACTGAATTTGATATCTAGGATAAGTGAGGTTCATGGAGACTTGGCTGAGTTTATAATTTTACTGTGTCTATACTCACCAGAACAAAAAGCAGATTCTTACTCTCAAACATAGATCGCAAAGAAGAATTAAATGCAAAAACAGTGAATCAGAATTACGCCAATGAAGTAACTACACATGTTATTAGGTCATTCAAACACGGTTAGACCCCTAAAGTGCTAAGTCTATAGTGAGTGTTTCTTACTTGTGATTGTAGAAACGAATTGTTTTTCACTTAAGAATCAAGGCAGAAGTGCACAAGAGTATGAATCACCTGTGACACTTTGTTTACTTCTTGCAAAGTTAGATCCTTCCCTCCAGTGATATTGTAGACCACACCTGTTGCCCGTTCTATTGACCTTTCAATCAGGGGAGCTGAAGTTGCCTGCAATGCTGCTTCTTCAGCTCGATTTTTTCCAGTAGATACTCCAACACCAAGCATTGCAGTTCCAGAGTTCTTCATGATAGTTTTTACATCAGCAAAATCAACATTCACTAAACCTGGTATCTGGATCAATATGTAAAAGACATAATTATAAACATATAAACTTGTTATTAATATCTTTAAAAAGGTGACTGGTAGAGCAGGATCTCACAGTGATAATGTCAGAGATCCCTTGAACACCCTGGCGAAGAACATCATCAGCCAGAAGGAAGGCTTCTTGTAGAGGTGTCTGTTCAGGAGCCAATTCAAGTAAACGATCATTTGGTATGATGATAAGCGTATCCACAGAAGCCTGTAACTTTTCGATGGCTTCCAAAGCCTACATAAAGGCAGCAATATATAGATTAAACGATTAACTTAAGGTATCAATTTCATAGACAAATATTTCAGGTTTGCATCAAGTCCATTAGACAGTGGATCTAAAGATTCTAGTAAGAATAAAAAAACCTATCGCAATGTTCTAGGTTATCAGATGACATGTAAAAGTAATGCTTCAAACAGAAAATTAACAACTTATTTTGCTTTCAGTGCATATATGGTGCAGATTGTACACTGAAGCTTTAGTAGAGTTTTTTCTCTAATAAAGAGCTGCAAGTGGTGTGAATTTAGGGTTTATTTACTGAATTATTCTTAGAATGTTATTCTCCAATAGATGTGGACTGATGTTTATTAACCCACTTCGCTGCAGAATTGCATTGTTTAGGGATTAAAAGGTATGCACTGGAGAAATTTTTAGTTTCTGTTGTTATATTCTTCACCATATCAAATCTAGAACACCACTCTTACTATTTAAGAGCTGGATGTAAGATTTTATTTTTTATTTTTTCATGTTAATATTGTTGATACACTCAATTAGATTTAGTATTCTGGTGAGTGATGCCACCCACTGCAATGGGAACAATTAGTCAGAATTTGAAAGTTGTGTTTACCAAAGGTAGTACACAACATGTGAGGCATAAAAATTCATCAATTAAATGTGTGCTAAAAGCACATGAAGCATGTCGGAGGGACACCCACATGAACATATGTTAGTTAACATGGGCTGAAGTGGAAGTACAGGAAAATCTCAAGTGCAACAATGAAGAACAGGAAGATATCTACTGTATGGTATGTGTTGTGCTATGTAACATGGACACTCCATTTTGTCAAAACAAATCCGTGTCGGATACACGGATACTCAACACACGTGTCGGACACACATGGACACATGTCGGACACATTTACAAACTTATGCAGATGATTCAGATTAAAATTTGTAGTGAAACCCAGATATATGAAGAACAGGAAAGATATGAGCAAGAATTTACCTTTTATCAAACCACAATATAAAAACAGATCGAAAAGAAAGGCGAGAAGGAGAGATGTTATGTTTTATGCTAACAAATGTCTTACAAATAAATCAAAATCTGTATCCCCGTGTCCACTGGTTTTAGGATGCCGTGCCAGACACCGACACACATACCCGTGTCAATGTTACTTAGGTGTTGTGTCTACTGTTATGACCTCAATGTTCACCACATGTGAAGCATAGTATTTTACCTCTAGAGTTTCCTAAATTTGAAGCATATCGACAAGACAAAACAAAATTATCGAGGGAAATTTTGCAAAGATATTAAAGTGGTAGATGTTATTTCTGAAGGGCCTCTGTATTCGTTATTTTCAAATTTTCGATGTTAAAAGAAAAAATACACTGCATTTTACGAACAGTAGTCATAGAGAACAATAACATAATAGAGAAAAGATGCATGAGAATGTTTATCTTTTGAAGCTAAACAGTATATAAAAAGCACACCTGTACAGCCCTGCGTCGACCTTCAAAACTGAAGGGATAAGTGACTACTCCCACTGTTAGATAACCAGCCTCTTTAGACAATCGAGCAACAACTGGAGCTGCCCCAGACCCAGTCCCACCCCCCATTCCAGCAGCAACAAATACCAGATCTGAGTCAGCAAGAACTTCACATATTGCATTTTTGGACTCCTCAGCTGACTGTTCACCTAACTCTGGATTCCCCCCAGTACCTGTTTTCTGAACATATGACCTGTGAGTTAAGAATTGGATAAAATGCAAAGCATAAATTTATCAAGAAAGACTACGAATTCATCTACACTCTACAGTATATTTGGTATCTATTTTGCTGTAATTTCTACTTGGAATGATAATTGATTGGTACTCAGAAAGTGAGCTATGTAATTAAAATCACACCTTTCAGTTTTTTTATTAAATAAAAAATTAGTATCATACCTAACCCGCGAGTCACTTCTTTTCCTATTTGAACTCGTCTCTTTGTCTTTGACTGTAATAAAGCCTGAGCATCTGTGTTTATTGCATAAAACTCAACTCCCTGAGCAATGAGCATGTTTTGAGGAGCTTCAGATACTTTAAAATGACTCAAACATGAACATATACAAACAATACAAAACTCGAATTGACATAATCAAACTCATAAGTAAATCCAGAGAATTCTAGCAAGAATAAGGTCTATTTACACAAATGTTATAGCATTCTTTATGACACTAAAAGCATAACTTAGTGATTACTGATTTCCATTCAAATGCACGTCCAAATGTTTTGTTTAAATCGAAATTTTTAATAAATTGTATGAAACCATAATCTTGATATGCTTTGTATGTCTGTTATTGGTACCATCAAACCTGCATGTGAAAATTCTTATCTAGAAAGGTCTTGCGGGTGATCTCAATTAAAACCCAATTTCATAATTTCATAAAGAGTAGTGAAATCACATGCTATTATATTTGTGATATGTAGCTGTAAAACGACAAAACACCAAGTAAACACTAATGAGAAGTGCAGTTTTGGCAAGTGTTAACGTCAAAATAATTGTTCCAAGTAATCTGAATATAAAGATAACACAAAGATCATTGCATTTATCCAATGTTTAATATTCAGACTGTAAAGATCCTTACAAAAAAGGCACTATACTGTTACACATGGTCTTCATCCAATTTTGTTAAATAGGTCACAACACGTTTATTCTTAAATAGTACATACTAACACTTGAGCTTGTGAAGACAAAGTAGTAATATCTTCAAGATGACCATTATTAAGCACTTTGGTACGCGTCAAGGGTATGAGGTAAAAGGTACAAAGCTTATCACGATATGCAGTATAGAGGTTAAGCTTTCTTGATTAGGGCTAATTTGAAATTATTGCTCTGTTTGTTGTCCATACTATACACTACACACAGTAATATGCTTATTTGTAATTAGAAAAATTCAATAATAAGGTTCTAATTTGATATTGAAATGCATTTTTAAGTCTTAATAGAATTGTTTTTCCGATATGTCATTCATCATTTTAAACTAAAACCATTAAAAAAATGTGGTTATATATTACAACCTTTCGTTACCACCCAAACATGATCCATGACGCCGACAGCCGACTTATATATCCATAATATAAATACAGTTTTATTACAACACCAACAAATAAAACAAAGAAATTAAACAAATTCTAGGCTTTCATGGATAATGTGCTTTCAGTACCAAATAAGAAAAAAAAAAACCCTAGATAATTGAAATGAGAAATGAAGTGAAATCGAACCTGAAGACCAGTTCCAATCATTCGATTAACAGCATTGTTTCCACCTCCACCAATTCCAATAACCTTGATTCGAGCATTCTCTGAAACACCAGAAAGAGAACACCAACATCGACTACTCTTCAAAACTTTATTACTATTATAGGGTTTAGGGATAGAAAGTAAGAGATGAACATGATGGGAATGAGGTGTTCTTGGGATAGAAATGGAATTTCTTTTGGTTGTGAAGCTATATGGAGAAGACGATGAGTGCTTGGAAGGTGTTTGAATAAATAGATTCTCGCAACACGCATTCATCTTTCTTTCAACTCGAGTCAGTCGGAGAGAAAGTCTTGCTTTGTTGCTCTTCTTTCGCTTGTTGCAGCAAAGCATAAAATAAAAAGATTAAACACGAGTCTCTCTACTGTGGCGACTGCAGTACTGCACGTTTAAAGAGTTGCTTCTAAGCAACCACTGAACCACTAGCCCATTAAGCCCATAGTTGATTGTTTTCAGTTAATCTAGCAGTACTGCAGTAGCATATCATGATTTCAAACAGATTAATGTTTCATTAGTTCGACAGAAATCAACACCTCAATAAATGAATACCCCTTACTTAAAGTAAACGAGGTTATTCATTTATTCGAATACTCATTTAGTACAAAACTACAAATTAAGACCAAATAAATTTATTACTTAAACGAAGTTATTGATTTATCGAGATGTCAAATTTGATGGAACCTAGTATCCACACGTTCACGTTCGGTTTAAAATATGCATCCAACTCCGGTCGGTGATGTCTGTAGTAGTAACGAACTTGAATGTGTTATAATGTGTTGCTTATATGAATCCAATTCAAATCCTACCAAAAAAAAGGGGTATTATGGTCATTCCAAAATGATAACAAACTCATTGTCAGGTGGTTCACAATTCTCCAATCAGAATCAGAAAGGATAACTCCTGTGTGTGTGGAGTATCCACCAATATGAGTCTGAGCAATCTGTTGTTCCTTCCTCCATTTTCCAAAACATGTAAACATTCAAACACTTCAATCTGTAATAGCATTTCTCAAATCTCAACACCTAAATCTCAAAATCCAAATAATTCTAGAAATGTTCTTCTATCCAATATAGTTTCAATAGCTGTTGCTGTGACACTAAACTTGAACATTCCTTTATCTTCTTTAGCTATTCCTTCACTGAACTCTCCGGGGGTTCCTCTTCCTTCTCCCACTACGCCATTTTCACAATCGAAGAATTTGGAAGTTGGACTAGAAAATGGGTTAGTTTGCCTTGTTCTCTATTAATCTTTTATATTTATTTCAATGCGTACGCGTACGCGCATTATGTAAATGGGAGAAACTTATGTGCTTGCAGGAAAATAAGACCATGCCCTTCAACAAATCCAGGGTGTATAACAACTAATCCGAAGTCTTCGTCATTCACATTTCCATTAACAATACCTGACAGTGATTCCAAGAATGCAGTTCAAGTAAGTGGCTGGGAAGTATATATATAACAGCTATTTCAAATTATATATGACATGAATTGTTCGTTCCCACATTTTGTTTTGCAGAAATTGCAAGAAGCCATACTAAAGACTCAGAAAAATCCAAAGATTCAAGTACTTGAATATACGCAAGATGGTAATTGAATAATTTTTTCAATGTATAGTTGCACAGTAGAATTTCCTCCTATTATCACATCAAGTCTGTATAGTTTTGTATCTTTAAAAGTTGCGGTGTGAACTTTAGATTGGTGGCTGGCATCTTTTCACAATTCCGGCCACTGTATCTCTTCATCTCTTTCCACCATTTTCTCCTATGTAGAGAGTGGAGACTTCTCACACTGAATTTAAGCTGATCACTAGATCATCAGCTATAAGATACAGTGTCGTGGCCCAAAATATGTGTTTGTTTTTGGTTCATTAATAGCCAAAATTATGCGTACTGATATATTATTTAAGAGAATAATTTTGACTCATTTTCATACCATTAAGCTGACTATTATATGCAATATAACTTAGCCGCATCTTCACAATATCACCATATGATTATTCAACTTGCCAGTGCAACTTCTGTGTGCTAAAAATGTTATTGAAGCACCTCTGGTTATCTTGCTTGGTAAAATGGTACATATATCTGCTCATCAGCTACAATAAGCCATAACTCACAAATAGGGGAATTTTAACTGCTTTTGTTCTTGCATTATTTGGTGTCGTCACTTACTAAGTACCATAGAATTGATCAGGTCAATATCTGCAAGCAGAGGTGGACGGTGGATTCGGAAGAGATGTGCTTGAGTTCTTGGTCAAAGGAGATGTGGTTGTATACAGAACTATGGCAACAAAGGTAACATATGTGTACCCATTCACCACAGCTTTAGGGGATTCTAAAGGACAAGAGGAAAGAATAAAGAAGATTGTAGATGAGTTAGGATGGTATGCACCAAGTTTCGATGCCGAGGATACTGAGAAATTAGACAGAAGCAAGATAGGATCTTACCTCCAACCATAGTGTGAAACATCATCAATGCAAATGTTTATTTCCAACACAATTCTCTATATAATACCTGGAAATTGATATCACCCTATTCATACGAGATTCATATACGCATTCCCAATGGTAAGTTTTAAATCATTTTTAGAAACTTTTAGTGAAAAACTCTTATCGATGGTAGCTTTTAACACACTTTTCAAGCAAAACACTTTTAACTCCTTGGCAAATTTGACAAGGAGTTAGAGCATTCCCAATGGTAAAACATTTTTAGTGGTGACACGTAGGATGGTTTTAAGGAATTTTGGTGTTTCCAATGGTTTTAGCAATAAAAAAAGTTTTAGTGTTTCCAATGGTGGATTATTGAAACCACAATCTTTCTGGGGTATGTGGAATTCCGAAGAGAGGTCACAGTTGGACATACTTGTCCCAACAACTATGGAAATTGGTTTCTATTTTAGAAATAAGAAAACTGTATTTCGTGCACTTAGCATACACCAGAATATTTTCTACAAATATTTATCTTAAATTGTAAAGAATTAGTCGTATTTTATTTTCGTAGAATCTGAATTCCATTGAACCAAGTCTAAATAATGTATTGTTTACGGGATGAGGTGATTCAGTCTATCGCGTATAGGATGTTTGAACAAAGACCTACGTGTTTTGTCGAATGAATGTTGATTGGAAATTTGGGATCTTGGACATGTATTGATGTATATCAGTGCAACTATGGCTGACAGTTTAATTGGGTCGGGTAATCCTTGCCACAATGATGTGTTTTTTATTCAAGAAGAAATTGAGGGTAAAGTTAAAAAGTTTATTGTTTCAAACCCAACGTGTTCACCAAAACAAATTAAATCCAAACGATTTAAAGTTCGAGGTCATAGGTTCTTGTAAGGAATTAGTGTTGTTGGGAGATGCGTGGTTTAGTGATCCAGTATATGTGTAAAAATTTATTGGATTGCTCGTAGAGACAAGAGTGGCCGGATCGGATATGATCTCTGGAATTTTGTTCGATGAAATTTCATCTCGTTACAAATTATAAAACTTATATTCGATCTCGCTGAACCGGACCAATGGGTTGAATGTTGCGTCTCTGACATTTACTCTAAAACCTTGAGGAGAATTAATAAAATACGATCTCGTCACTTAAATGGCTCAAGTCAAACTTCTGTGAAGGGCGTGGTATTGGTTGAGTAAATATCCAGTTCAATCGGATGATATTTTTTTCATATGGTATTAGATTTTAGTTCTTTCATAATGGTCTCTTAAATGTGCATAAGTATATATGACATCGTGTACACATTGTAGGGTAATACTCGTCGAAAAAACATAGCTTCTAGCCATGACTTTTATTTTATCTACAAGGGAGAAATCCCGCTTGTTAGCACAAGCACTTTAGACGAATTGGGCATTACAAATGGTAGTGATATGTTCTTGGTAACAAAAAAGAGTAAAAATGGAAATCAAAATGAAGATGACAGTGACGAATTAGGCATTACAAATGGTAGTGATCTGTACTTTAAAGGGACTGTTTGTTTTTTTGGGGTCCCTCTTGTAAGAGGTTGTCTTTTTTAAGAGACGTCGTATTGTAGAGGTTGCCTCTTATAAGAGGTACATGAAAACCATTTATTTTTGCCTCTTGTAAAAGCTTATAAGAAGTATATGTTTATTTTTAAAACCTCCTATAAAAGGCAAACTTTACAATTATATCATATTCCTTTCTATTAATAAAAAATATTTTTTTATTCTATTGATGCTATTTAATATCAAATTAATTAAATTAAAAGTAGAAGTTATGAATTGAACGTATTATAGCAAAATCATATATAATGGTAAGAAGGAAAATGAGAAAACACGAATATACATTACAATAAACCATGCTATAAGATTTTCAAATAAATAAAAAAAATTAAAAAAATAAAATAAAATAAGAAAAAGAAAGTTCCATAAATGTAAGACAAATAGAAAAATATGTGAAAAAAGAGAGAAAAATAAGAAGGGTTTTTGGTATTTTATATTTAAGAACTAAGGATAGGAAAAAGTTATAAAGATCATGGATATGTATTTTGAAAGTGGCTACCTCTTACAAGAGGTTGATAGTAAAGTCATTGCCACTACCAAAAAAAAAAAAAAAAAAAAACAGCCTCTTATAAAAGGCAAACCTCTAGTAACTACTTATAAAGGTGAAAAACAAACACCTCATTTTAATGATTCACATCTTCAGGGACGGTCCGAGGATTTTGATTCAGGGGTCAGGGGGTGCACAAAATAATCCATACAAAAAAAAAAAAATGATTATAACAAAATGTAACTCCACAGTCCACACCAGTAAGAGTGATACAAAAATGTAGTAATATTTGTATTTTAATATATCATAGAATCAGAACATAAATTTGTTATAATTTTTTTTTTTACTTAGGTAGTTTGAGAGACTAAATATTTTCTAATTCATTCATTCAACGGTTTCTCATCTTTTGGAACCGTTGCAGGACCTTTTTTATTAGCTATGCTAAGTAGCAATAGTCTTTTCAGCCCACTATTTCTTAAACTCCTCTCACTCTTATTTGAAGTTTTGAACAATGGAACCCTTGTTCACCTTTTTTTTTTTTTATGGAACCCTTGTTCACCTTGTATAATTGTATAAACAGTAGAGTAGAGAAGAGAGAGATCTTTTTTTTATGTTTTTTTGTTGGGTTTTAAGAATGGGCCAGGCTTAAGTTATTTTAAAAAATAAAATTTAGAAAATTCCAACAGGTGTATCTATCTCGCTCCAATGTTGGTCCGTCCCTGCACCTCTAAAGCTCTTAATAGAGGATTTAGTAAATCCATCTTCTTATAAGAGGAAAAAACAAACAACACCTTAGGGCATCTCTAAGAGCAATCCCAATGGGAGGGCAGTTTGGTGCCCTCCATGTAGGTGCCACATAAGCAAAACCACATTCAAAATCACTCTCTATCTATGGTAGTCAAAACCCCCTGCGAAGTGGTTCCAATGGAAAATGTTGGAAATGTCAGTTTTTTTTTTAAAAGTGTATAAGACGGAACTCTGTATTCTGTTGTTTTTTTTAAGTGTATAAGACGGAACTTCAAGTTCCATATGAGATAAAGTGTATAAGACGGAACTGTGAGTTCCGAAAAAGTGTTGAACCGGAACACTGTGTTCCGTCTTATGTAATTAATATGACATTTTGGATGGCACTCTATTCCCTCTCAAATGCCATTGGAACTTCTAACCACCTTTGAATATTTAACCCACCGTTCCATTGGGGAAGGAATTTTGGCTCAGAGGGCATTTCATACTACCGCCCTTCTCAAATGCCCTCCCATTGGGATTGCTCTAATGGTTGTGCTACTTTAGCTATGCCACATAGGCAAAAAAGTACAAAGTGTTTTTTTTTTTTTTTATGAAAAAAAAGTACAAAGTGTTAAAAGTTTTAAGAAAGTTTTAAGGGGAGTCCAATGGTGGGTTTTAGTCAAATGGTATATTTACGATCCGGACTGCACTTGTAATGCGGTATGGTTATTTCTACTAAGAGCATCTCTAATGCACAGTCTAAATTTAGTATGCCACATAGGCAACACATAAGCATTTATAGCATTTTCTAAGTTTTTGCAACCTTTTAAATTTAGAAATATTATTTTAAGACATGCACATAAACTTTGCAACCTTCTATTAATGTAAAAAAAATAAAAATAATGGGGAATAATAAGACTATATATAAAAATAAATTTGAATGGTAATAAATTTATGTCGTTTCCAAAAAATATAATAAAGAAATCATTTGTAAGAGATAGACGGTTGTATATTTTGTTCTAAATTGAACCGTGTTTATAGTAAATGTATTTATAGCATGAGTGATAGCATAAGCGTTAGGGACAAAATTATAGAAAAAGCCATTTTTAGACCATGCATTAGAGATGCTCTAACATTTGTTAATGGGCTAGTTACTGAGTTTTGTGCTTATTAATGGGTTTTTGATATTGTTAATGGTCTTTGTGTTTGTTAATGGGCTTTGTGTTTGTCGGACTGCACATGTAATGCGGTCCGACGTGATTTTTCATCTCTTGTATAGTTCTTGTAAAAAACTACCTCTACTTGTATTTTTGTGTAAAACACTTGCAAGTTAAAACCATCTTCAATGGTCCTTCAAATTTGACAGAGGTGTAAAAATATTCAGGGAGTCGGCACCGGCCAGAACATTTCCTTACTTCCTTCCGCATTGGCAGACATTGGAAATAAATAAACTCCTTACTTCCTTCCGCATTGGCAGACATTGGAAATAAATAAACTCAAGCCAACTTGGTTAGTTTAAGTAATGACTGTTGGTTTACTTTTTAAGTTTTTGACCACAAAAATAATATTCCTGCATCCGGAATTTGATATTCATTTTGGCAACATCAACCATGTTGGGTGGCTATTTTTAATTTCAAACATTGACATATCTTTCGCCTGTTCTATATTTTAACTTGATTCCAAATCACAGTCTATTTTGATTAATTTTAGTATTAAAGAAAATGCAATGGTGATTGGTGACTTAGACATACATTGGACTGGGCATGTGCTCTTAAGAAAATCCAAGAATTTTTTGTTAGAATCATCTGTCCATACTCCATAGTCATCTTTGGTTTGTTTAATATCAAATTTGGAGCAACTGTCAGCTGAGCTCAGTTGCTAAAACTACTTGTGGGTGGTATATATGGCAAAATTTGTATGGGGTTTGATCTAGTATAACACAACCTTGCCTCAAAACTTTTGATCTTGTATCAAGAATATATATATAGAAAAACAGAAGTAACATAGTATTATATCCCCAATTAATACCACATATTTGGATAATACAACCAAGGACCAAAACAAATGAACAACATACAAGTTGTTTTATGGAAAACCATACCAATTTCCCCACCATTGTAGCCATCACTTTGAGACTCCAGGAGCCAGTCACAAAACAAGTTGCAAGAATAGGGACCCTCCTGTTTTGTTTTTTTTTTTTAATAATACTACTATCTAATTAAGACCATAAAAGGGGGCCTCACACCAGGGGAAGCCCTCCCCTATTATGTTATAAAATTGCCCTTACATAATCAGGGACTTCAAAAAACCACTCCTCAGTGGTACTCTTTGCAGACCATTCTTAGATAACATGTCTGCAGCTTTGTTAGCCTGTCTAGGTACATAATTTATCCTAAATTGACAAAAGTGACTGATATATTTTCTACAGTCTATTACAAAAGCTTCAAATTTTCAGTGGTGCTTTGAGTTATTATTCAAAACTTTAAAAACAAGCTTTGAATCTGTTTTCAGCTGCACCTTTTCCATTCCCATAGCTAAAGCTTGTTTTAAGCCACTTTGACCAGCTTCCCATTCGGGCAGGTTATGAGTGTTGTAGTGAGCTTTCCTTGACAGCCCTGCAATGAAATCTCCTTTATCATTTCTCATAATAACACCTATAGCAGATACACCATTCTGGTAGGCACCATCCGAATTGATTTTTACCCAACAGGGAGAACCCTCCTTTGTTCTACTCAAATGGATTTAGTAGGTTTTGTATTTTTGTTGGCAACACCATTGCTTGAAAACTATGCTAGCCATACCCATAGTTCAAAATGCTGATTAAGCAAAATTTTGATATTAAAAATTAATTTAAAAAACCAAATATTTATAGATATTTACGAAATTTTGTATATCCGATTTCTCAAATATCAACATAATTCGTGGGATATCTGCGGATATCCCCAATATCCCAATATTTTAAACTATGGCCATACCTAAAGTAGGCAAGAAGGCACCCACGTATGTTCATATGGTATTTTAATAAGTTTTCAATTCAAAATAAAGGTAAGGTCAAGATTATCCCAACATTTTGCTTGTGCTTTCCAATACATGTGGGAACACATAAACATCATGAATCAATGAAAAGTTGCAGATTAAATGCAACAAATCACTAGTCCACTACTTGGCTAGGTCCAAAAGGCATAAAGTACATTTCTCCCAAAAAAATTTACATATTTTAAACATCATGATCTCTTTGTCTTGTTTAATCTTCAATGATCATCCATTTAAGGGCCTACCTTTAGTGCAGAATCTTGTTGGCTGTTCTTGTTATTGCATGTCTGCTTAATTTCAGGTTTTCTTAGTTATTGTTGAACTGTTTGTAGAGAGGCACGACTGCACGAGAAACATGAGCCACTGTAAATCTGTAAATTGTGAAGTGATGGAACATGTTGTATTATAGTCTGGCACTCTGACTAAGTGGCTATGGCCACTCCAACCCGAGCTTGTTCAGTCGCCTCTCCAAGGTCAAGGTTTTGACTAGTATTATCGCAAAAAAAAAATATAATCATACATTCTAGATTCGAAGTTATTATTTCATCTTCCATACTTAGATGCTTGGATCCATTTTTGTTTTGAGATGGAGCTCAAACCGCTCGATCTCTCCAAGACAGTGCCAAGGCTCAAATTTGAGACCTCTTGGTTGGTAAGGGTTCACAGTCACACACTCATTAAGGGGTGTCACATTCTATCGAATGGGCACTTTGGTAATTTCATTATTTCGATGTTTTTAGACTGATAAGTCTCTCTTTAGAATGTGGATGATCACAAATACACATTTGATTAAGATATAAAACAATGAATCATCAATATAAATTATGATAATGAAAATTTAGATTTTAGTCATAAATTCAACTTGTGCTTCATTGATGTAATTAAAATTGGAAGTTAGTTTAGCTTTTTATTTTATTACTAATCCTATAAACAACCAAAGACTAGTAACACGAGTTGAAAGACAGAGACATCTTTCAAGTTTCAATTCATTCAGACAAAATAATAGTGGCATTACAGTAATTATAGACATAAAATAAGGCTCAATTTTAGATATATGAATCACTTTTTTCCCTTAATTAAAACAAGTACACCTAATCATCCAAATCCAAATACACCACAATTCTAATCATTTTTTTCTTCTGTTGAATAAAAACAGAGCAAATTTAAAGAAAGATTCATCTTTCATAATAAAAATCCAATCTTGAACTTTCAACAACTTATTTGATCTCAATTCTCCAATACCCAAATCTCAAAATTCAAAAAAAAAAAAATTGAAAAAATTGTTTTTTTTTAAACTACTTGAAGTTGAAGTTGAGATATTTCATTAAAAGATGATGGGGTTGCAGGGAAGATTAGGAGCTTTTGTGAATAATAGATGGCTTGTTTTTGTTGCAGCAATGTGGATTCAATCAATGGCTGGAATTGGGTATTTGTTTGGAAGTATATCTCCAGCTATAAAAAGCTCTTTAAAGTATAATCAAAAGCAAATAGCAAGATTAGGGGTAGCCAAAGATCTTGGAGATAGTGTTGGATTTCTTGCAGGAAGTTTATCTGATATTTTGCCAATTTGGGCTTGTTTATTGATTGGTGCTTTTAAGAATTTCATTGGGTATGGTTGGGTTTGGTTGATTGTTACACATAGAGTCCCTACTCTTCCTTTATGGGCGGTGAGTGTTTTTTTGTTTGATTTGATTTCATTACTTATTATTCTTTGAAATGGTTATTCATGTTGTATTGGAATTTGGAAAGTTTTTTTTTTTTTTTTCCCTTCTTATGGAGTTATGATTTTGCTCTGCTTATGATCATAATGATTGTTATTTGCTCTTTTTTTTCTTTTTCATTTTTCAAATTTATTGTAGCTTCACTTGAATTGGGATTAAGCTGACACATATAGAGAATATGATGAGTAGGTCCTTTCTTTGTGATTTCGATGCACAAAGGATCTGTCTACTTATTTTGCGAAATTTAATTAATGGTATTTTTTTTTTGCGGGGAATAAACATTTGTGATTTAAAATCAATCAGATTTCTACTTGTACTCAAAAGTCACCAAAATCATAATAATTGATGAAAAGTTGAGATTTCTATGTGTTTTTGAAAAGTCAGTCATCATCGTCTCTTTAAAACAGAGCAAATTTAAAGCAAAACATCAAAATAGAAGAGGAGTTAGAGGGTAAAAACACATTTTATGCAACTTGGAGCTACATTATCAGACGAAAAGTGGAATATGAAAAAGAAATAGGAAACAGAGAAAAGAGTAGGAATAAGGAGAAAAAGATTATGAAGAGAGGAAGATCTTTTTAATTTTTTTCCGAACAGAAGAGAACATAATAGAAAAAATATAAGAACATTTTAGAACAATTGATAAATATTTTCGTGTAGATCCTTATCCCATCGTCAGATGATTGGTAAGAGGTTCATTGATCGTATAGTTTTTGGTGTATACATATCTTATTGAGATACTTAAACAACTCTATTTGATATCTTGTAGATTCATTAATTTCTTCATGTCAGTTTTGAACACAGCGATAGTCGCCAGCAAGTTAATATTTGCTTTTGAGGAAACTTTAATGTTTAACTTCCTTCTCACCCTAGTGATCTAACTTCATGAAATATAAATATATAATCTTTCACCATTGTTACTTTAGAATTGTTCGTGTGATGAGATTTAGGAGGCTGAGGAGATCCATAGAAGCAAATATGTTCATGGAACACCATAATCAAATATGAAGCATACTGTTACCAATTCAGTGTTGCACTGGATACTAAATTTCAAGACTAGCGTAACAATACACATTCATAACAAACATTGGATTCACAATTTCATAAATGTTGATAACCTTCATTATCGTTAAAGTTAAGTTTCGTGTGCCTCGTGTTATACTTCTGCGTAGTCCTGAAAATTATATTTTTTTTACGTATAATCACATTTTCTTAAACTGAAATAATGTTTACATTGCTTCTTGCTGCTGCTTGAGATAGTGAGATCTTGGGAACTTTTTAACTTAAACTTTGGTTATCCTTGTAAAAAGCGTTAACCATGTTTCGGGGTGTGCAGATGTGCATTCTTATATTTGTGGGAACAAATGGCGAGACCTACTTCAATACTGCAGCACTAGTCTCCTGTGTGCAGAATTTTCCCAAAAGCCGGGGTCCAGTAGTGGGAATACTCAAGGGCTTTGCGGGTCTGAGTGGTGCAATTTTAACTCAGATATATGCGCTGGTCAACTCTCCTGATAATGCCGCAATCATCTTCATGGTTGCAGTAGGGCCAACAATGGTAGTTATTGCTTTGTTGTTCATCGTTCGACCTGTTGGAGGTCATAAACAAATTAGATCTTCTGATTCCACGAGTTTTTCTTTCATCTATAGTGTGTGTGTCGTGTTGGCAGCTTATTTAATGGGTGTCATGATTGTTGAAGATGTAGTCGATCTGAACTACAACGTGATCATAATATTCACTGTTCTGTTGTTTATTCTACTTTTGCTTCCGATTGTAATTCCGGTTTATTTAAGCGTTTCATCAGAACAGAAGCCTCCAGAAGAAGAGAGTCTTCTACCCGAAAGTACAAAACAAGACCCTAGCAAATCTAGCCACGACGTAAATGAAGTCATTTTCAGTGAGGTGGAAGACGAGAAGCCTAGGGGAGTTGATTTGCTACCTGCATCAGAGAGGCAAAAACGAATAGCACAGTTGCAAGCAAAACTTTTCCATGCTGCTGCTGAAGGAGCTGTAAGAGTCAAGCGAAGAAGAGGTCCTCACAGAGGGGAGGACTTCACCCTTACACAGGCATTGATAAAGGCAGATTTCTGGCTCATCTTTTTCTCACTTCTGTTAGGTTCTGGATCTGGTGTAACAGTAATTGATAACCTTGGTCAAATGAGCCAATCTTTGGGATACGATAATACACACATCTTTGTATCAATGATCAGCATTTGGAACTTTCTTGGACGTGTCGGTGGAGGCTACTTTTCTGAAATTGTAGTGAGGTGAGACCTAACTCCATCTTCTTTGTCTTGAATATGTGTCATTGTTAAATATCAATGTAACTTCTGAATATGTGTTACCAGGGATTATACATATCCAAGGCCAGTGGCAATGGCTGTGGCTCAGGTCATTATGGCGATTGGACATGTTTTCTTTGCTATGGGTTGGCCTGGAGCTATGCACATTGGCACAATGTTAATTGGACTTGGATATGGTGCTCATTGGGCAGTTGTTCCTGCTGCCGCATCTGAGCTTTTTGGCCTCAAAAATTTTGGGGCCTTGTACAATTTCCTCACATTGGCTAACCCTGCTGGGTCATTAGTCTTTTCTGGTGTTATTGCTAGCTCTATATACGACCATGAAGCTGAGAAGCAAGCTCATATGCACCATAACTTAGTGGGGAATTCAAGATCCATACTTACAAGAATGCTTGATGGAGCACTTGGGGTTGAAGAGGCACTGAAGTGTGAAGGTTCCATATGCTTCTTCCTTACTTCCATGATAATGTCAGGATTTTGCATCGTTGCTGTTGTGCTAAGCATGATTCTTGTTTATCGGACTAAGATCGTTTATACCAATTTGTATGGGAAATCCCATTCTTGAGTTTGAAGAAGAGGATGTGTGCTTCCAGGGCAGTTTATTTGATTCATTTGATGGTATTGCACTTATTTAAGATTTTGGACGATTCTCACTCTGCTTACTTTCATAGTTATGAAGACCTCAGGGGAGGAGCTCTTCATGGAAGCAATACGATAAAGATACATATTCCAGTAAGGGGACACAGAGTCACAGAGACCATCTGTTCGTTTTATTTGTGTTGCTAAAGTTGGTTGGCTCCTATCTCCATGCTGTCCTCTTAAGTGTTTGGTCAATACGTTTTAAGTGCTGTATGTCTTACTCTACTTATTGTTTTATATATTTACTTGGCCTGAAGTTTCTCTTTCGACCCAGAACAGCTTTTATATGTATGGGTTGATATGGTTGGTTGTAACTTAGCCCTTTTTGTCAGGAGAGAAATCTATTCAAGTGCTACTCATTGTTTCTTTTGTTGTTGTGATAAAATATATTCAGTTTACCTTTGGTGTTGTATCTGTTTCTTTGTAATGAAAACATGTTACGTCAATCTAATGTCTGTTCAAGACTCGTAGGTCACTGCTGCACATGTTGAACGAGTTAGTACCAACAGAATACTGAATGCATTGTATACAAAGTCTCTTCTCTTGCTTTCCTCAAGTAGTTGTGTAGTTTATTACCATCGAGTTCCCTCTTTGGTACAGTGTTACTTTAGTCCTAGGGTAATTCCGTACCTGTCTGTTTTTATTTTACTTTGATGCAATTCTATGCAATGTGTGTTAGTCTTGTTCTTCCAATGTAACTAGAAGCCTAGAGCATGGCCAACTACTGCAACCCAAGATTAGATCACTTGCACAACTGCTAACATTTAATGATTCTAAATAAAGTGCAGACGGAGAGAAACCACAATAAACCTGGCAGACTGCAGTGATAGAAGATTAGAAGTTGTTTCTCTCACTCAAACTAAACTAGTCACAGAAGGAATAAGCGACCTATGTTATTATTTTGAAAGCCCAGAAGGCAGGTTGGGCCATTGCTTGGTTATTTGTAGGTGTGTGCCCAAGTCTTTGTTGTTGCATGTAGTGAACACATTGGGCCATTGCTTGGAAATTGTTCAAGACTGCAGTTTCTGTCATTCTTCATTTTTCTTTTCCTACTGATTGTTAAGAGTTCTTTTAGCTATGGGCTGCTAATTCTATTCAAGGGTCCCTTAGGCAGGGCAATCCTGGGAGTGCCTTCTCAGGTAATCAGTTTCATAACACTGCACAGGAGAAGGTGCCGTTATGCTCTGCAGGTGAACGGGTGTGGGATCTCAATCGTATGTAGGGGTTTTGGTAGTAAGCCGACTGGCCATTTGGAGGGCTCACTGGTACAAGTTTTAGAATACTAAGGACGAAATGAAACTGTAACATCATTATTTTTTTTTTCACTTCTCAATCCCTTAATTTTGTGAGCCATTTCTCATCATCTTTCATTGGAACTGTTTGACTGTAACTAATAATTAGGTTCTTACAGAAATTAAAGTCTGTTTTTCTCTCCTTTTTAAGATGTTTTGTGTCATAAGCAGTATAATTCTCCTTAGATATATCGTCATATATATTCCTATAAGATCTTATAGCTATACGATTAATTAAAAGAAGCAAGCGACACTGGGCTGACGCTTACATGTTTTGCTATTTAAGATATATGAATATTCTCGTTCTCCCAATATTTTTCCACATGTAAGGTACCTTCTTCAGATTGTTCACCATGAAATCTGGTGGTGAAACTTGATGAGGAAGATTGATGAACTCAACAAGACAACAACTGATGTATTCTAAAAACAAAACGATAGAGGCGTGAACAAAGCTTGTACTGTACACAGATCATTTTGCTTAGACTTAACCGAAAGCTTAAAATGTCACAACAGTAATGTGATGGCAATGCCTCTTGGCTATTAATGTTCATTCACATCTTGTTGAGTGCCTGAGTTGCTGCCATGATTAGTAAAACGGATCAAGTAGACTATAACATCACTTGATGCATGCTTCTTGGCTACTAATGCAGCATGAAACTTGTGCACTTTAAGCATGAATACTATTGAAGTTTAGGGTTTGGACTGCAACATCATGAAACTACATTTCATATTTAAGGATTCTTAGTTCTCCAGTAAAGTCAATATCACACTATCACTTTACATGCATGAAAACTTCTCTTCAGGTGCAAAACATGCATGAAACAAAAAGATGTATTGCTTTCAACACTGAAGTACCAGACTATCAATGCTTTGCTTGTGCATTTGGTAAACAACAACACACTTCTGCAGTTCTGCAAACAGAAACAGTTGAGATAGTAGTACTCACATTGGACTTATGTGTACTGATTGAATATTTCAACTCTCTTTACATCCACAAGAAATCTCCATATCTGTTTTTAAAGTGAAGGTTAGCAGACAAGAAAACATCTCATGAACTAACCAAAGCTCACCCAAAAAAATACTTCATACTCAATCAAAAGAGATCAAAATGGTGTCTAAGTTAGCACCACCATAAAAAAAAAAAAAAAAAACCTAAGAACACTATGTCAGAAAACATATATTATTATTCATACATCATACTATATATTTTCAAAATATTAATTATTACTTACAAAATTTTTGCAAAATTACCAAGAACAATATGGAAGATGATGTGGAAGATTCTAGAAAGATAAATTTTGGTGGGTCCATTAATACAAATTTTTTTTTCAAAATCATATTTTCTTTATCACACATAATGTACCCTTTTATTGGTGGTCCATGTAAGTTTTCCCTTAACCTTATATTCAAGTTAGTCTTACCTATATATAGTAGTAGACATAAACTGCATAACACTTACCATGGTTATTTTTTAACCTCATAATGAAGTTAATCTGCCTATAAGCTACATTGCTTAACTCTTTACCTTGGTTACTTTTACCTCCTTGTATGGTCCTACATTTGCTTTAGCATTTTAGTTAAATAATGGTAAAATATGAAAATTCACATGCAAACTAAAAAAAATAAATATATTTTTTTAAATAAAGAAAAAAGGCAAAAAAATAAAAATAAAAATAAAAGTTAGCCCTAGACTAGGTGGTAGAGGAAACCAATATTCTTACCATGGTTAAGCATTCAACTTAACCTAACTATAGGTATGGGTTAATTAAACAGCCCTACACATTTTTAGTTACAGTGGGTCCTACTTATGTATTTAGTGGTATAATACTACTCATAATAGATAGATAGACTTAAAGATAATTATTTAAAAAAAATATTTTAATTATATAAAAAATTAATTAAAATTCACAAAAAAATAATAATAATATTACCATATATTGCCACTTGTAGAATAAATTTGTAGAGTTAAAAATTAACCATGGTTAGGGTTTCACAAACTTTGGTTAAGGTTAAGAAAATGCTTAAAATAAAAAGGAGTGAATAGGGTCACCTTAAAAAAAAAAAAAAAAAAATCAATTTTTTCATCTGAGATAGAGAGAAATCTGTTTAGGTTTTTGAGAATTTTTTTTCCTTAAGAAGGGTTTTGTCAAAAAGTCCTGTTTGGGGATTTTTTGATTTCGGTGGGAAAAAAAAAGAGCAAATGTTTGCTGTTGCATGTGTTCTAATGGTAGCTTTGTGAATCAAAATTTCTTCAGAAAATCAGAAAATTGAATTAAAAGGTATAATTTTTTTTCTCAATAATTAGTTTGAGTTTTGATTTAATTTCTGCTATTAGATCAGTAAAATTTGGTGTTTTTTAGTATATAGAACTTGAATTTGGGACTAAAAAACAAAAACAAATTTCAAATTATTTGAGAAGTTTAAATTTTGGGTTTTTTGTAGATCTGATGTTTAATTTGGTGTTTGATTCGATTTTGGTGAAGTGGGTATTGTGAATTTCATCGTAATTGTACTTGTTTCAGCATTATTTGTTCTTTGATTATGTTTGTTTGAAGTGTTGGGTAGCTTAGAATCACGTTGAAGCTTTAGGGATTTGAATTTTGCATGTAATTTGTGTTTGTAATTACAATTGTTGGTTAGGAATGAATCAGTGTAGATAGAATTGTTGTGAATGTTTTTGAATTCAGTTGCTTGGTTTTGAAATTTGATTAGTCTTTAAGTTGTTGCTTTGCTCACACAGTCATGGATTTTTCTGAGTTATGATTATTGTAGGAAGTTGTGGTCTTATTTCAAATGTGCTGGTTAGAGGTTTATCATTGTGATAGAATCTGTGTTTTGTCGATTGATTCAGTTTTACTTAACAACCTTGTTTCGCGCCATTTGAGTTTTCATACACGTGTTGCCAAATCTTTGCTTCCCCAATCAATTCATGCAATATATGGTCTTCCACAGTTCCACTTGCCTTTTCAGAGAACAAGTATCGTTTATCTGTATTCGTTCATTTATTGGATCTGTCTGTCGAATTTAATAGTTTCTTTTTTGTCCGACATTATCGTGCCTCGCATTGAAGTTTTAATTTCGTTTGGAACCTTGTTTAGGTTTACCAGGTCTTTGTTTCCCAGATCAAATCATGCCATATTTAATCCCCCAATTACCTTTTCAAAGCATAAGTCTCAGTTGAATTATTAGGTTTAGGTATATCAAAATAATTATTTCTCATTTTTGTCGTATATGGATTTTAATTTCCATCGAGATCATTCTACATGTTTGCTAATTGTTCGTTGCCGAAATTGATTCATCCCATATCTGATCCTTCCGCTCGTGTTCTCCTCAGAGAAGGTTCATTATAAGTTCCAATATAGTGTTTGGTATGAGAGGTTTAAGGCCCATAATTAAGCTCTTCCTAAGATAAGGTTATAGGCTATCCATGTCATGTGTTAATCTTGGTATTCACTGATATAGAAGGTTTAATTCATTTTTCTCAGAAGCGATCTCGATCTATTCTTAAATCTTCTTGGTCTCTTTTACAAACAATATCACACGGGGTTGGCTTTGTTAGTAAATATAGTATGTCTATTGTGTATTAAGAGCTTAGTTTTGTATCCGCACTTTAAGCCTCTCAGCAGCAGCTCTAGTTATCCTCAAGACCAATCTTACCGACCAGGCTACCAAGGATTACCTCTTCTTAATTTTCTGTACTGAAGGCATTAGTTGTTTAGCTATCCTTCTTTAATAATACTAATAAATACAGACAGAAATTGTCGGCCGTTCTGTACTGCCCCAGTGTAGATCCATGTGGACTACTGACTGTTTCATTTTCTAACATTAGCATCCTTTTAGGCAGAATGTGCTAAATCACTATTAAAGTTAGTACTTTATTGTTTTCATGTATTTTTTAGGAAGGTTGCTAAATCACAAGTGTTTAGAAACTATTAAATAGATTTGTTCTTTTGGTTTCATTCTGATCCGTATTGAAGCAATTCTTACTTTTTTCGTCTTTTTTTTTTTTTGACAAATCAGCCATTGGAAACGTGAAGTGGCTTCTCATCTGAAGGCTGAAAGACTCGGGTCATGCAACCAAATAGTGGTGGTTGAAATTTTTGTTCAGTTTTGCTGTTGATCCACCACTGGTTCAAGAATATAATAGACGGACAGGGACGATAAGATGGAGTGTAATAGAGATGAGGCCACCAGGGCAAAAGAAATTGCTGAGAAAAAGTTTGCTGCAAAGGACATTTTTGGGGCAAAGAAATTTGCTTTGAAAGCCCAGAATTTGTATCCTGGGCTTGAGGGTCTTCAGCAAATGTTGACAACTTTTGATGTTTATCTCTCGGCAGAGAACAAAATAATTGGGGAACCAGATTGGTATGCGATCCTTGGGACGAATCCAGGGACCGATGAGGAGATAATAAAGAAACAATACAGAAAGTTGGCTCTTATGCTTCACCCTGATAAGAACAAATCAATAGGGGCTGATGGAGCATTTAAGATGATTTCGGAGGCGTGGGGTGTGTTGGGGGATAAGCATAAGAGGACTGATTATGATCAAAAAATGTTTGTGAGAACCTCCCAACAGAAGGTGCCATCTACAGGTGTGGGTCCATCAGCTCCACCTGGCGCTAATGGTTTTCATAATTTTAGCAACAATACATCCTCAAAGGTTGGAGCTCAGAAGAATTCTTCTCGTGCAAGTGGTTCAACTCCTGCTTCGCGACCGTCAAAGCATAATACATTTTGGACTGCCTGTCATCAGTGCAAGATGCAGTATGAATATCTTCGCATTTATCTCAACCACAATCTCCTTTGCCCCAACTGTCATCAACCCTTTTTGGCTAAAGAAACGGCTTTACCACCATCAAATGGCTCTAAGTCATCTGCCCCTTGGTCTGCCTCCCAGCCGCGTCAGAAATCAAACAAGAATGTGGGATCCACAGGGTTTAATCAAACAAATTTCCAATGGGGCCCATTCTCTAAAACAACTGGTGCTGGAAGTTCTGCTGCCTCTCCTGCTGCGGCTGCTGCTCAAGCTGTGGTGCATCAGACTTATGAAAGGGTAAAGAAAAACCGTGAGGAGGCAGAAGCAGCAGCCAAAAGGCAGGAAGCTCTTCGGAAAAAGAATCATGGTTCTAAGAGGGCAGCGAATGCGGGTGCTAGATCTGATCTGAAAGGAGAGAGGCCTTCTAAGAAAAGAAACGTAAATGAGGACAACAGATCTAATGTTGGGGTAAATGTAGCAGACCAAATGGCCTCAGGAAACGGAGGGGCTGGCATGCATAGTGCCTCAGGATTTAAACAGGGTGGCCATGACAGAGCTAATGTTTCTTCAGTTACTACTAAGCCTAACAGTACAAGGGAGTTGACACAAAGTGAACTTCGAAATATGTTGGAAGAGAAGGCCAGGAGGGAAATCAAGAAGAAGTTGACTGAGTGGAGTTTGAGTGCTGCAGCCAAGGCTACAGAGAAGGGAAAAGACATGAAGAAAGATAATGAGAATCAGAGAGTTGCAGTAAATAGTAATTCAAGCGATCAGCATAAGGTGCCCGAGTCCATTGACACAAAGAAAGTGGTCCAGGATAGCAAGGATTCCCTTAACCCCACTGGTGTTGCTGTGACTTCTGAAGTTCGTGAACCCCTGTACATTACTGTACCTGATCCCGATTTTCATGATTTTGACAGGGATCGATCTGAAAGATCTTTTGGAGCAAACCAAGTGTGGGCTGCATATGATGATGATGATGGGATGCCTCGTTATTATGCGTTGATCCATACTGTAATATCTCAGAATCCTTTTAAGATGAAAATTAGTTGGCTCAATTCAAAATCAAACGCCGAATTTGGTCCACTTGACTGGATTGGATCTGGTTTTGCCAAAACATGTGGAGATTTCAGAGTTGGCAAATACGAAGTCAATAATATCATCAACTCTTTCTCACATAGGGTTAGGTGGACAAAGGGAACGCGTGGGGCTGTTTGTGTATATCCCAGGAAGGGTGATACATGGGCCCTCTATAGAAATTGGTCTCCTGATTGGAATGAACTTACTCCTGATGAAGTTATACACAAGTACGACATGGTGGAGGTGCTCGACGATTATGACGAGGAGCAAAGTGTTTTTGTTACTCCTCTAGTTAAGGTTGCTGGTTTTAAGACCGTGTTTCATCGACACTTGGACCCAAGGGAAGTCAAGAAGATTCCAAAAGAAGAAATGTTTCGATTCTCGCATCAGGTCCCCTCTTACTTGCTTACAGGTTCAGAAGCCCGAAATGCTCCAAAAGGTTGCCGTGAACTTGACCCAGCAGCTACTCCGTTGGAACTTCTTCAGGTTATAACCGAAGCTAAGGAGGAAGAGATGGTGGAGTCTACTGGAGAAAAGATGAAAACTGAAGCTGATGAAGTGGTGATTGTGGATATTGCTGATGATAAGACTGAAGTAGAAACCGGGGTAAAACATATGGTTGAAAATGCTGAAGGGCAGAGTAGAACAGAAGGAAAGAAAGAGGTGGTGGAGAATGCTGAGCAAGAGATCGCGAGAGAGAATCCTAACAATAGGGCTGTGGAGAAATCTGAAAAATCAATGACTACAAAACCTATGGTGGTAGAGATTGAGGAGAATGCATAATAGGCAAGAGATCAGCGTGATTAATGGCAAACGTCAAGAAGATGATGCTAGAGATCAGCTTATTGAGTTTAGAGAGATCACATAGGCCTGACTGAAATAGAAACTTGACTTACAGGTAAGTTGAACCATGACAGTGACAAAATTACAGGACTTACAGGTAGTGGATTACACCATTCAAACCGTGGTGTCAGTTTCATCGACAAGAGACGTTTTTGTTGTTTAGAACTTTACATGATTTCAGAAGATTTCTCAGAGTGGAACCCGGAAGATTTCGTGAGGTGGGGATTATGTTGCTTACTTACATTGACGGCCTCTTTACTCCTGGAGAACGATGTATGTAACATGTTGCAGTGAGTCAAATCCTCCACTGATCTGCCAATCTGGCTTCTGTAGCTTACAATGTTTGTGTCATGTTTTTATGTTTCATTACCAGACTGTAGCATCTGTGTTGTCTTTTGTCCCAAAACTTTTTTCTTTTCTAATGTTTTATTTATAGAATTCAAAGAGATAGAATAGATTATAAACTTATTTGTTTTATTTCTTGATCCAAATTGGTCTGGTTGTGTTTAGTTTTTCCAGTATCGTCAGGTTAACTGCAACTATATATATTATGGTTTGTCTTCCTTTGTTGATGCACTAGTTGTGCTTTGTGGGAAACACACCTTTCTCTATAGTATCCACCATGATTGCCTCTCCTATCCCTATAATTCGAAATTACCACATACATACTGTAAATGTAATCCATACTACTATGGACTGAATTCTGTAGAATTGTAGAGCCAAGGGAGTTGCTATGATTAGCATTTTTGAATGATATTATATCCAGACAAGCACCCAACATTTACCTGCAATCCTAATCTTAGAGCAATGCATTCAAACAGTAGACAGTGCCCATTTTGATTCCGTCAACACAGCATTTCCATTGTTCAAAATGCCTGATTTTTACACTCGGATTCGGGATCGAAATATCAACAGTAGAGCCAACTCTGAGTTTACATGTATGTATCAATGTATGGACACTGGATTGACTTGAGAGTTTAGTCGACTATTTTTTCATATGGTCAAGCAAAGTCAAACTACTTCTCACACAAGTCAACAGTGTGTTTGTTTACCATTCCTTTTTTGTTCCACAAAACTTAGGTGGATCTATGTGGATCTGGACCCAACCAGAATTGGGCCCATCGGGTGATCGGTGGGCGGTGGCGGAGACAAAAGAAGGTTCTGGACTGGATAAAAAAACTGGGTTCCACAAATAATAAAAAACCACCTCCGAGTCCGACCCTACTAATCCTAATCCTTCGTAATCTTAAGTCTTAACAAACAACCAAAATAAGTAACAACTCGGACTGAAAATTCCAATAGTAAAAGTGGGGTGGGAAACCAGATCCAAACACGTTGATTGCAATTTCCTCCAAAGAAAGAAACCAACAAGAGAACGCGTTTTCTTTCTCTCTTCTCTTCTCTTGGTTTCTTTCTATCTGCAACCAGATCTCGATCTCGTTCTCGTTCGAAACAATGGTAATCTCTAAACCCTAGTTTTGTGCTTTCTTTCTATAATTCAAGCTGGTGATCTTATTCTTAATAAGATCTTCTTAGATTCATTATATTTTTTGAAATTTGCTAATATCGGTTTTCTTAACAATGTTTCTGTTAAAATCGGATTTACAGATCAGATCCTCATAATCTATTGATTTCATATAGATTATTTTATGTGTTTTTTGTTTGCTGTGAAGTGCGATTTCAATGGTTTTCTAAATAAGTCAAATTAATTGAACTACTTTAGATAAATTGAATTTATTGGTCTTAGGAATAAGTTGCTTTAATTTTTTTGGTTTCTATACTAAATATTAATTGCACTACAACATCTGTTGTGATATGTGTAGACCACTTCAAGGAGGCTAGCAGATAGGAAGATAGAGAAATTTGACAAGAATATTACTAAGAGAGGATCAGTGCCTGAAACCACTACAAAGAAGGGGAATGATTATCCAGTTGGACCACTTGTCCTTGGGTTCTTCGTGTTTGTTGTCATTGGTTCATGTAAGCTTTTACTCCCTTAAGCCTGATAAAATTTTAATTTTTAATTAATTGTATATTGCAACTGTTCTTCTATTTGTATATGATCCATATTTGTTTGTTAGATTAATGTCATGAATAATCTGGATTGTGTTTAATAATATTAATATAAGTGGGTTTGTTTATTGTATAATCTGGTCTAATGATGTCTATAATGATGAAACTAAGTTGGTCTTAATGATGGACGAATATTTTAAGGAGAGTAGTTAAGTTATTTTTAACCTTCCCTCGGTGAGGGTCAATGTGAAGGACTCATATTTCTCTGTTGTAAAGATACTATAGTAAGATAATTTCAGTGAGGTGGATGTAAGGAGAGATTCAGAAAGTTTGAATAGACTAAGAATATGAATGAAGATCAATATCTGCCATACAAGAAAAGAATTATTTTACCATAATGTGGCATGTATGGAGATATCAAATGATTGAATTGATGATTTTAACAACAAAACAAGAATAGAAGCTAGTGACTCAATAGTGTGATAGTGTCACAATCTGATGTTCAGAGATTAAATGATAGAAAACAATACATGTATTGGAATTGAACCATGAAAAGATCTTCATGTGATTTCTTTTTGCCACTTCATGATTAACATTCAAAATTGAAAAAAACTTTGTGATTTTCAAGACAAGCTTTTCTTACTAATGAAATAGGAAAAGCTGAATCCCTTTCACAGAGTAAATGAATTTCTTTTCAGCTGCTCATTCCGTCATTCGTAGGTCATATTTTGGTTAGGTTTGAAATTTTGGATTTATTAAAGTTTAGCAATTTCATTTAAGCTTGTTTTTTATTTCCTTTTGGTTAGCCTTTGCAATGTGCATATTGTTTTTAATTGGACCTGTACATCCAATCTAACCATATTGATTTTGGTTTCGTTCCCTTTCAGCTTTGTTTCAAATCATCCGTACTGCAACCAGTGGAGGTGTGGCTTAATTACATTTTTACAAGCTCTGGTGAACTGTGCTGAGGAATTAGGTGTCTGTTCTTAACTCAAATTAGGAGAATGCAGTGTTATATGTAAGGAGAGGAATATATGTGATAGTGGACATGGCTGGTTTTTGTGATTGTAGTATCTGATAAATAAATAAAGGAGCATTTCCCTTTTGACAAAATGTTTCCTCCAATATCCGTGTTATTTTTGCATTCTAGTTTAGTTTCACGGTTTTACCCCAGAAACTGCACATTTTTACATATGCAAAAGTGTATCTTGCAGTTCTTTTACAAGTTGTAAAGTTAATGGAGAAGTGTGTTCTGGCAAACGTAGTCAGGGGGCAAACTAGAATAATGTATGGATAGCCATATACTAGGACCTGAATATGCCATCTCTTCTTTGTCACCTGTTTTGAGACCTTGCATTTAGAAATATTAGCAGAGTCAACTGGGCTGTAGAGCTTGGTTTAAGAGATGTCAACTGGGCTGTAGAGCTTGGTTTAAGAGATGTTAATGAGTTGCTTATTCTTAAGTTGTTGATTAAAATGGTTTCATCACTGTAGTCCATGAGTCCATCTACTGATTAAAATGGTTTCATCGCTGTAGTCCATCTACTGGAATAGTTTGCTTGGCATAAAGAAATGAAGTTGTGATTTTAGTAATTCTGTCGGCTCCAGGTGTGTGCTAGTCTATCACTCCATCCACCACAAGCAATTCGGTTTTATTTGGTGGTGATCATCCCTGCCCGGGCTGCCATTTGTTTGGTTTGGGTGGGGTATTATTCTTGTATTGCTCATTGGTACTACTTTGTAATTCCAACTCGAGTCCAAGACCAACACTGACCAAAACTCTGAAGTTTGATCTGAGTTCCTCCTACAGCTTAAAGGTAGGTCACCGGTCGGTCCCTTTGGTTAGCACAGGAAAGGTGATAAGTATTGGGAGATCTTATTGCCACCCAAAAAATTCGATAAAATATCATTTATATTTTTTTAATTAATATTTTGTTTTTGACAAAAACCTAATAATTTTCCAAAACCGAAAATTAACTATTAGCACTGTCTAGGTTGGATATTACTTAAACACTCAACCAACTAGAATCTTGACCAATCAGTACTGAGTTTGCAAGTGGACTCGTATGTTCTTTATTTTTTCTCTTTTTTTTCCCTCTAAAATTATCAATTTTCATACATCATGTTCTTCTTTCATAACTCCCAATGTCTAAAAGCACCACCACCGCCACCCAAAAACCATCCCCACCACTTCATTACAAAGAACAAAAATGGGTTGGTCAACATGTATCGATGTTGTTAAGGCTATTGAAAAGGTTGGATCTCAAACTGGTGCTACTAAGAAGTCTGTTATTGTTGCTGATTGTGGTCAGCTTTAAGTTTCTTTCGTTTCTTTGTTGATGGATCTGGTGGTGGTGGAATATTAGCGTTTTTTTGTGTTTTTTTTTATTTTAATTACAGAACTCAGAAGAATCGGCGAGTTCAAAAGCCCTAAAACCCCAAATCAGAAGAAGGGAAGTAAGAGATACAAGGAAGATGAAGGATTGCAATGTGATGGAAGAAGGAAGAAGAAACAGATTCAAAAGAAGTTGAAGAAATAAACAGTCTTCTAATTATGGATATTGTTTCTTATTATCTAGAGAGACAATTATATCAATTAAAAAAGAAGGGAAGAATAATTAATGAGCTCAGACCAAAACTGAATGTACAAATGTTGACGATATTAAATGATTTAGAGAAGATGAAGAACAGTTTCAATGATGATATAGAAGAAGAAGAAGACTTAATACAGTTGTCTCCAAGTATAGCCAGTGTTGAACATTTTGTCAAAGAAACCAACAAAGAAGTAAAATTGTTAGATGAAGAAATTGAGAAATTTAAGTTAAAGGAGAAGAACATATTGAAGTTACAATATAAAATCTCTACAATTAGAAGAATTATTTTGAGAAAATCTCTTTCTTTTGGTGGAAATGATTTGATCAAGAATTACCCAGTGAGAGGAGAAGCAACAAAGAATACAACTCTTTTCTTCTTTTTTTTTTTTTTTTTTCTTCTTCTTCTTCTTCTTCTTCTTCTTCTTCTTCTTGGTATGTTGTTTCTGCTTGATTTGTTTTCAACTGATCTAATAGTTTTAGTTAATGGGTTTGTGAATGTCTTTGAACTTGTGATTAAGAATGTTGTTTGTATTTTATTGATACTAATTAGCTATGCTGTCAGGGGCACCGCCTAGGCGCTATTTCTAAAGGAGGACGCTCGCTATACAAAAACAGCGTCTAAAACGCTTTGGTCCGCCTAGGCGGCGCTCAGGCGCATCGCTCTATCCAGAGCGACCCATACAAACGTGCTCAAGGCGGCCCAAACCTAAAAAGCCCATGTAAATAAAAGGTTAGCTAAAAAAACAGAAAAAATCTCTGCTGCTACTTCTTCTCTGGTTTCTTCTCCAGCTGCTGCTACTACTGTAACAGAGTAAGTTCTAAATTCTAAACTTCTTCTAATCTTATTCTTAATTTCTAATCTTCAATTCTTCCTAATTCCTAAATCAAATCCAAATCTAATCTTCTTCCTTAAATTTTTTAATTTTTCAAATCAAATTCAAATCTTTTTTTTTTTTAATTTTTCTTTTTGAATGTTATTCAAGTAGTCTGTTAGTAAACTGTGGGGTCTGATCAGAGCGCCGCTTGAGCGGTCGAGACGGTTCCTGGAAAGCTGAGCGCCTGGCGCTCCGCTCCGCTCTTGACAACATAGCTAATTAGAGAGAATTGCCCTGGTGGTGGTGGTGGTACTGTGGTGGTGGTGTTACTGTGGTGGTGGTGGTAGTAGTAGGAAATATATAATGTTAGAAGGGCAAAAAAAAATCAGAAAAAATAGGGAACATGTGGGTCATGTATTGATTGGTCTAAACTTTGCAAAATCAGCAAAATCAGTACTGATTGGTCAAGGTTCTTGTCGGTTGAGTGTTTAAGTAATATCGAAAGTTGGACAGTGCTCAACTGCTCATAGGTAATTTTTGGTTTCAAAAACCCTAATTAAAATATGAACAAGACTAATGTATGTAACTAACTAACTACCCATAAGTCCCCAAGGATTTGAATTTTCAATATGAAACTCTAATTTTTTATGGAAAAAAAAAAACAAAAAAACAAAAAAATAAATTGGGTGGTACTCTCTCGTTGCCTTCTACCTAATCTCCACAAATGTTACCCTCATCAAACAATCTCGTCTTTTTAGATTCTCTCCTTTATAATTTTTTTGTTCATAGTTTAATTATGTACTCTTTCCACAAAGTTTTTGATATATCTCAGTGTTATTTGATAGTTATTTTCAATAATTCAATTACTTGTTTTTTTTTATTTAATTTAATTTTATGGAGAGAAGATCTAGAAGAGTTTTAATAATTTTGGGATTTTGACAAAGTATGTGGGTGTGAAGGGTATTTTAGTAACAAAATAATTGTCTAATTGGGTTTTTCAAAGCAATTTGATCTGATTGGGTTTTTGACGAGTTAGTTGGGTGGCAATCTGGAATGACAGATGAGAGAGTGCTACATGCCAACACTAGCCATTGAATGTAATTCATGATCATGATATTCTAATCAAGTTGTTAGTACTTAGTATTTTAGTACTGGGCCTGTTTTGGGCTTTTTGTTCAAAAGTTGGTACTCGGTGCAAAAAATGAGTCGTACATTCCATTTAGCCCACCCTACTTATGAATAAGTCATGTTTGACTTTGGCTTTAATGATTAGTTCTATTTTTTAATATTATTTAATTTTTCTTTGAAAAAGTTATTAACTAATCCTTTACTTAATTTATCCCACTAAAATTTTCATTTAATTATGCAATTCTAAAAATTGCTAACTATTTAACTATGCAATTCAGAAAAATTGCTAATCATTAACACTTGCAATTCTAAAAAGTTGATAACTATATAACTATGCAATTCCAAAAAATTGTTAATCATTGACACTTGCAATTTATTTAAAAAAAATTGTTACTTAGGTTGCGTAACTAATTTAAGTTCAATAAGGTTAACTATACCCATACATAATTTATATTTAATTATTGACATGTGGTGTTTTGTGATTGGGTGTTTATAAATTAGTTGGGTAACTAATTCAAATCCACTGAGGTTAATTACGCCCATACATAGGTTATAGTTTTTATTAAAAGATACAAGCTTTCTTTGCAAGATGAGTATTTTTCGTGATGCAAGCTCCACACATCCAGAATGTATGCTATACACCATTAATACTTCTGACCAACCCGACTTCTGATTTTATTAATAAAACAATTTGCCCACCAAATCACTTATGGTTCGAGCTTTTCTCAGAGACTTATCCCATGTAAAAAAAAATTGTGGCCTCTGTATGTAAGGGTCTTGTTCTCAGTACCAACATACCATAGATGACCTTGCAACTCCAACGTACCTTTCATTCCTGCTGAATCCCAAATAAACTTAAAGAGCCCAAGAGCCCTGTCCAATTGCTTCACCCCAAGCCACACTGCCTTTTCTGCATCTGATGTCAAGACCTTCCCAATGTACAAGCAAAATGCATCTTTATTGGTACCCTTATATACACCTCCAGAAATTTCTACTTCAAGATCTCTGACGCTCCCATATAAATAATACTGCAAAAGTGTGAACAAGCACTGCGATGAGTGACCCAAAGTCTTTGATAGCTTCTTCTGCACTAGGCTTTCCTGATGAAGAGCCTCCTTGTAACCAATGTCTTTACCTACCAAGACATCCTTGATCTGGTACAAACCTTCTTTCATCACCTCAATTTTGGAGAAATGATATAGCAAACTCTTCTCACTTTCCAAACACTTTGTGAGGTCGATAAACATCTCGAGAATATGTCCCCAGGTTCGAGAAGGTGAAGAATAAACTTTCTTTGCAGGTGTGATCCGCATCCATGAAGTGGCCTCTGGATCAAAAGAAATAGAGGTGTCAGCTAAGAACTTCAAGCAGCTAGAAATGATTTGCTCACTCATCCTGGCTTCTCTTGAGAACGATCCATGATTTAGTAACTCAACTTCAGATTTCAAGCCATTCAATATCTCTTCAAGTGTTTCAGTCCATATTCGATGTTCAGAGACTTGTGGGCATATAGTAAAACGCACTGACTTCCTTTGTTGTGCAGAGACATCAAGGAAGTTGCACACCTTGGTAAGTGTATTCAAAGTCATGGGTTCTCTTTCATTTGGTTTACTGAAGCAACCTTTAGGAATGGACCCTATGGAGGCTACAGCTCTTTCCTTCAATCCTTGTTGTATTGAAGGAGACCCAAGGAAGGTCCTGCATAATGACTTAAACTTGTATAATCTTTTTACCATACCTTCATCTATAATAGCTGAGCCATCATCAACCTTAACTAGTTTCCCATCAATAAAATCCACATTTTGCAACACATCACTCATTTTAGTCAGCTTTGAAAATGCAGCTTGTTGCCATTGATAAGAGTAAAGCTGTTCATGGGATTCTTCTAACTGATGATAAAACATCGCATTTGAATAAAAAGATCCTCCTCGTACTCGTTTAAAATGCTTCGAACCATATAAATGCCGCATTACTACTTTTTCTCCAATAACACCTACATATAAAGAAAAACATTTTCACTGTCCATTGAAACATTTCAACATACATACTATGTGCATTATGGGTTTTCTTAATTGAATCATTTCAGTCTTACCTCTATTACTATGGAATGAACTTCTTCAAGTTGGATAAACAACCAAATACAACTAGCATTTTCATCATGAATTAAATTACTACATTAAGAAATTACTACCTGCAAAATAAAAGAAAAAATAAAAACCAATAAACACATTTTCAACCATAAACTGTAATTAGGTATTTAACCAAAATAAATAAAAAATGATTAAGAATTTCGATAAACTCACATTGGGTTTTCATCGAGATTTGGTTTTTTTTTTTTTTCTCTCTCTCTTGGAATTAGTTTTGTTACTTGTTTTGTTGTTTAAGAAGCAGAAGTGAAGAACAGATTACAGAGACAGAGTTGCAGTTGGTCTGTGTCGGGTCGGTTTAGGGTCGGGTTTGGTCCGGATGTTAATTGTGAACCCAATATAACAATATTTAAACTGCTTGGCGGTGGCGCGCAATCTTTCTCTTCTTTCTTCAACCTTAAACCCTAGAAAGTAGAAACTATCTTCTTCTAATTCTTTTTAAAAAAAACATCAAAATCGTTTATTTTTCAATGGAATCTTCATTGAATAACAAATTGTGAGTTTAATTATAGTTGATTTCTACTTTTTTTTTTTCTGATTCTTTCGTTTTGGGAATTTTGATAAATTCTAGGGTTTTTTTCATTAATTTGATATGTTTACATTGCAGGAAAATTGGAGGTGAAGAGAATCCTAAGAAATTAACAATGGAAGTTTCAATGGATTATATCAATAAAGTAATGGAGGAATTCAAAGATGACAAAGAAACTGCCATGAGGTTTCTTCGTCTACTGAAAGACTTCAATGAAAAAAGGTGTTTCTTTGGTTATCTATATTTAGTTTTTTCTTACCATTTCGTTTAATTACAGATCTTATATTGGATTTATAGTTATTAATACTGAAAATAGATTATTCTCATCGATTGTTAATTTTTCATGAAAATTCAAATGGAGAGAAAAGAATACTATTCTGTAGTTTCTAGTTATTATTACTAAGCTTTAAAAGAAATTAGGGGAAATTTTGATTATATCATTTGGTTTTCGCGACTATAATTTGGTCCGTTGTAGATTGCTTAAGATTTTAACTTTTTAGTAGTTGGGCATGTCCTGGAAATTAAAAGATTGAAAAGAGGAGCAACCGGGGAGTCGAAAATGCTATATCCTCAAGAAAGGAATTTGTTAAGACCTTAGTGGATTTATAAGGCTTGCTTCTTGCTAAATAATAGTGCTTTAATACATATTTGGAACGCGAGAAACTTGTGATTAATACAAGGGAATTCATATATAGGTTGTGTACTATTGAACCTTCTATCTTGTACAACTGTGATTATGTTCTTAAGTTTGTTAAACTAGAACCTGTGTTTTTAAGCAAAATTTTGGAATGGTTGGAAGTTGGAAGCTCGTCAGATATTGGAAAAAAATTCTGTTTTGCTTTATCTTAACAATAACTCAAATGGTAAAACATGTAGAAGATGAGATGCAGCAAAGAGGGAAATTGTGTTTATTTAGGTATTTCTACTTGAATTGAATTAGATTAGGGTAAACAAACTTAGTAAAGGGGTTTATTTAGCCATTTTCTGTTAAGAAATACTCACAAAATAGAATAAATCTTTCTGACTATGATATTATGTGTTAATGTAGTTAATTTTGAATAGTCTGAATGTTTAGTATGTTGTCGTTCATAATACAAAATATCTGGTTTATAGTGAACTCAACATAAGTACAAGATTGGTAACAGTTTGTGTGCAAGTTGTCCTCAAATGTTATAAATCTGTTTTTAAAGTATCTTTTAGAAAGATGCAAAATCTCATTTATCAATATTTGAGTCTCTATACTCAATACTTCTCAGAGATTGATAACAACCTTGTTTGTTGCTAGATTGCTTGAGAAATTAATTAGCACTTTAACAGGTAGTGGAGCATGGAAGCTGAAAATAACAATGTTATCAGAACCAACCCGGACACCAACCCGGTGAAGGCACTGGGTCACTGGGTTAATGGTTCGACCATTGGGTCACTGGTCGAACCAGTCCAATATTAGTAGGGTTAAATATATTGTTAAATCTTAATGTTTAAATTCTTGCAATATGTTTGTATTAAATATAAACGTAATTTATCATAAAATATTATGAGTACACTGGTATATACTCAGGTTTGTGTGCTTTAGGTTCTGGGTTCGAGTCCAACTAAATCTTTTTTAATTAAAATACATTAATTTCAAAGTTGAACCGGTTTTTGGGTCATTGGGTTTGACAAAACCGGTAAAACCCGGCCGGTTTTAGTGGTTCATAACTGGGTCATATGCAAAAACGATCCATTGAGTAACCCAGCCCGTGTAAAGCACTGAGTCACCGGTTTCCCACCGGTTTCCCGGGTCAACCCGCCGGGCCGGGTTTGATTACACTGGAAAATAGTAAAAAGTGAGGAATTTTTTTATTTGGAACCCGAAAAGAGGGAACGGGAACATTGGATGCTGTCACAAGAAAATGAAAAAGGCATGCATAATTCGGAATTAATAGGATATAGGTATTTCAGTATTTGTATTAAAGAATAGTGTATAATGAGAAGAATAATTATTAATTTGTTAGAGTAAAACTGAAATACATGTTACCACACATAGTTTGGATTTTTTTCCTTTCTTTTTAAATAGTTTGGATGCTAATTTCTTATGATATATGTTCTCGTAGATACGCAAAATGAATGAGGTATTAAAGTCTGTATAAAACTCAATAATATGTCAAATTAAAACTTTAATGTCATATTATTTGGTTGTGATGCCATAAACTATGTTCAGAAAATTAAGGTAGCAAATGCCCATAACTTAATAAGTATATGTATGATGGGTAGTGTGTGTATATTTGTGATGTACTATTATTCAATTTGTTTTCAGAGGCGTTATGAAAACAAGGAAGTATATGCTGAATTTTTGCAAATAATGAACCGATATAGTCAAGAGAAGTCCATTGAAACAGCTAGACAAAAGGTTGCTAACAGTGTACTTTACTATTTCTGAATATATTCAAAGATTTGAATTTGAATTTGAAAAATTAAAAATTTAAAGAAGAAGAAAATTAGATTTGGATTTGATTTAGGAAGATTAGAATAAGATTAGAAGAAACTTAGAAGATTAGAATTTAGAACTTACACTCTTAGAAGATTAGAAGAAGATTAGCAGCAGCAGCAGAGCCGGAGAAGAAGTAGCAGCAGAGAGAGAACGTGAAAGAGAGAGACCAGAGAGAACGTGAGGGCCTGTTTACACAGTTTTCCATTTCCAATTTTCTTTTCTATCTCTGATTTTCCTTTCCTAGTGAAAATTTTGGAAAAATACAAAATGTGTTCACTTGATTGAAAATTAGAAAACTGTTTTCTGTTTCCATTTTTTTTTTCCCTTTTAATCAAATTTATATATTAATAATGCAAATAAGTCCTTTTTTTCTGTTTCCAATCTTTTTTTTTTTTTCATTTTAAAACTTCGACGTATTTATATGATTGTTCTACTAGCTCTCTACATAAGCTATAGTTTTGCTTCATAAGAACTACGGTGTACTAAGCAATTCGAGAAAATGAATAATAAGTGCTTCATAGATATCTCTTTGCTTTAATACAAACTAATCATACTTTCTAACAATAGCTACACCTTTGTGTAACAAACCAGGTCTTTTGAATAAATGTTTAGAGAAGGGTTGCAGTGACCAATTTACCAACACCTGCAATAAGGTAAAACAACTGTACACATTTATCACCTAAATGTGATTGAATGAAATGTTAGAAATATCTGTACATGTTATTAAGTGTCGTCTCTCTTCTTTCTTCTCCCCCGAGTTGGAAATTGATACAACCTTGAGTCCAAATGGGAGTGCGAAATATATCTTGAATATGCTTTAGCCCATTAAAAGGGCCAAGGGGGTGGTTGAAATCAATAGTTGAGCTTGACAATACTAGGAACTTTAGGATCACTCCTGTTCTATCTCTCTAATCCTGGCCATACTGTTCAGCTCCACTTGTTATCCTTTGCCCTCGTTACAAAATGAAAATTCTCACCCACCGAAAAACACATGGTATCTTCCTTTTGAATGTGTCGTCGTATTATTCTTGATATGGCTTGCGAAACATCTACAATTTGTGGTCGTCGTTTGGGTGTTTTGTGTAAACACTTGTGAGCATATTGGTAAGGAGTCTTACTTCTTCAACACTGCATTTTCCAACAAGTTGGTTATCGAGTATTTCATCTACACCATCTAGACTCATGCTGGCCTTGAAACAAGGTAAACAAGTACAAGTTAAAAACCACCGCAAGGTAACTTTGACTAAATTATTAATGGGGATTGAGAATACTTACCAGATTGACATACTCCATCAGATTTTGTTGTGGGTGAATTGTGGTTAAGACAATGATTCCAAAACTGTATATATCACTTTTTCGTGAACTTGTTTGTGGACATGTACTCAGGGTCTATGTAACCATATGTGCCCTTTAAGCTTGAGTTCTTTCGATCTAAACATTGCTGAATAGATGGATTGTACTACCAGCCATCCACATCATGAAGCCCATCATCATCAAATTCTTAAAAGGGGCTTGAGCCACTTCCCAGGCTTTCTGTTAGCGCAAACAAAATCCTTCACGAGCAAGGGTAAGCGTAGCTAGTGCACCCAAACCAGATGTGGCCTGCACTAAAATATTTTATTTTGAATCATGCATAATATCATGGATTAAAATATAAAAAAGGTAAACCAGATGTGGCCTGCACTAAAATATTTTATTTTGAATCATGCATAATATCATGGATTAAAATATAAAAAAGGTAAAGTATAGCGTAGACTGGAAAAAAAAAATGCATTGCAGAGACGTCGCTTATAGTTTATTAATTTAATTTATTCCATATATGTACAACCAATATACGAAAAAAAATAAAACCATATATGTACAACATGGTTATTATAATTCGGGGTGCATGCACAACTAGGTGTCATATAGTCAATGCCTTTCTTCCCCTATACCTATATATATTAAAGTATGTTTAGCAAGTTATATTACATTAATCACTTCTGCACATATAACCAAAGGGTATAATGAGAGGCATCCAGACACAATCTCAACAAGGTTTAAAATATAAGAACCCAAACACAGATCGTTTTTTAACTTAATTCCCATGATAATCAACAAGCCTCTTTGACTCCTTGCATTGTGAGAACTGCCCATAAACACAATTTCTCATACAATAGATTGCATTATCGGAATATTGACAAGGAACTTATTGAATTTAACAACGTGAAAACATGAAGTATTCTTATTCTATTCAGATGCTAAAAAACTATTTATAAATACCATTTGCTGTGCGAAAAAACGAAATGTGAAAGTGGCAAATATTTGTATTCTGTACATAGTCCCAAACCTAAAGGATTTCAATATACACACCAATTTAAACAAGAACCTACTCTGACAAACAGTAAAGGGACAAGCATTTAGTAGTCTAAATCATAGGAGCAGTTCAGTTGTTTGATTTTATCTTTTGGGTATTACCAATTGAACTCGGAAATGGACCACAAAAATAAAAAATCCTACAACCTATATATATTACCTTATGTTTAATTTCCTTAATCAGTAGGGTTAATGTAATTGAACTCAACCTGCCTGCAACAGATTGAAAATAATTCAATGTCTTTCTTCCCCTATACCCAATGTCGCACAACTATAATAGGAAATATGGTGGCTTTGTCTTAATACACTATCCATGTATTGAAAACCAAGCCACAAAAATCACTTCTTCAGTTATAAGTGAGCTACACTATTAAAAACATACTCACACATGCTTTAAAAAATCGTTAAAAACTCGCAAATTTCATCTAAACTATTAATTGGGTATTACCATTGATATTGATAAATATTCAATCAAACTATAAAACTACTTCAAAATCAGTAAACACATAAATTCGAAAGGGGAATTCTTAGTAAATACACAAATTTAATAAGTAAACATCAAAATCACATGATAAAAGTCAAACGAACTTACTAATGGAGTTTGAACACGAATCAGAGAGAAGGGAGTTACAACCAGAGAGAAGAGAGCTACAACCAGAAAGAGAAAAGAGAGAGAGAGGAAGATGAAGAAGAGATCGATGTGTGCAATTGCAATCTCCTTCCTCTCTTTTTTTTTTTTTTTTCTTCGAGTTCTTTTGTTCTTCTTTGTTGTGTTTTTTCGTTTCGCGATGCGTGTTTTCCAAATGGAAAACGCTAAATTGGTGTTTTCTCTTTTTAAGTTAAAATAAGAAAACAAAAAATTATAGAAAATCAGAAAACTGTTTTCTAAAACTATAAAAATATCAAGTAAACACGTTTCCTGATTTTTATTTTCTTTGGAGATAGTTTTCCAGAAAACTAGAAAAGTTTCCTACAAGTAAACAGGGCCTGAGTTTTTTTTTAAGCTAACCTTGTATGGGTTTTTTTAGGTTTGGGCCGCCTTAAGCGCGTTTGTATGGGCCACTCTGAACAGAGTGCTGGACCTGAGTGTCGCCCAGACGGCCCAAAGCGTTTTAGGCGCTGTTTTTGCCTAGCAGAGCGTCCTCCTTTAGAAATAGCGCCTAGGCGGCGCTGAGCGGCGCCCCTGACAACATAGCTTCTATTACCGTCATTGATGATCCATTCAACTTTCACGTTAATTGTAAAAAGTTGTTTCTCTTAAGGTCTGTTTGATTCGGGTGGGATTCTTTCTCGGTAAATTTCTCGAAGGGTCATATAAGTAATTGCACAAAAATTAAGAAGAGATTTTGTTTCTCCGTCAAAACTCAAAGATCTTCTTCTCCAACATTTTAAATTTTAATTCCATCCGCTGTCCTCCATTTCTAGTTTACCGCTTGAATCAAACAGACCCTTAGATAATGATTTGCCTTGCAAAAAAACACTTATAGGCATCTTCTTTGGTACTTGGTAGAAGCCTTTTCCAATGCAAATGTTATAGTGTAAAGGTAGATGAGTAGAAGTATTACTAGAATTTATTTTATTTTGTAGTGAAGTGATAATATTGTCTTGTGTTCAAGAATAGCCTTGATAACAAAGGAGAGATCCTCATAATATATATAGATGGAAAACTTTTTTGGTTGCTGGTGAAAAGTGAAGTATAAGGTAATAGCCATTAGACCTCAAATCACTTGAAAATCACTTGGACGAATATATACACTCCCCTCTAGTGCATAACTCCCATTTGTTTGTGCTTGTTGCTATCATATTTGTGGTTCACCTAGTGCAATATCTAACTAAACTCATAGCATCAACATTGTCGATCCGTTTAAGTTATTGTTGTTATTTTCCCTTATGGTTGTATATGTGATATAAGCTCAAAGGCATCCATCCTACCTATGTTTGCAAAATACTTGTGGCATGTATCTGCGTGTGAGTGTGATAATTGCGCACTTGGAAGGATATGATAGGGAATTTTGACCCTATCCACAACATCTTGTTGAAGCAAAGTTTTTCGTTACAGGAGCATTCGTCCCACCATGCAAACTTGCATGCTTTCGTTCTTGTGACAACCTTCTGTTTTGGGAAAGTTATAAGTGCATGGGAGCGTGCTCTTTATCGTTTTGCACAAATTGATCAATCTTCTTAGCTAAAACATACTTTATTTTATATATGCAAATTTTCATCCATTACAAGGAATGTGTAATCTTATTGAGGGATCAATAAAAATGTTCTTGAGATTTTAGTATCAAATAGTTCTTCTAATCTTAGGCAGGTCCGATCCTTCAGTAGGTACTATTGGGGCGAAAGCATTTTGTCCAATAGGTGATTGTGCACGGCCTTCAGCAGAGTGTAGGATTGTACACAAAACTACAAACAAAATAAACACAACACCACCTTTGTTGGTCATCTTTTTTTCTCTCTCTCTTGATTCTGCTTTGTCTCTCGATTAATCCCGAGCACATTAAATAGCTAGGTTTTGTGTTGTTAAATAGATACATTTTATTGATAACACTAACTGCATGATAACTGTTATCTGTTGGTTTTGTTTAAGTGATGAAATTTACATACAATGCAAACAAATAATCTAACCATCAAAACACTAATTTGCTATTAATAATTAAGAAGACTTGACCCAAAAACAAAAACAAAATTTGTTCAAACTAAATTATTTACGCTAAGTAAATTTCCTAGCATATACACATTCAAGAAAAACTAGAAATTGATAGCATATTACATATATTGATATATAACACCCTTAACTTGTGCAAAAATGAGCTACTTGAGAAATAAGGACCTAATTAAGCTCCACTCCCATTGTACAACCAAGTTTTTGAAAGATATGTGAGAAAACTGATTAAGAAATCAAGTATCGCAAAAAATATAAAACACCAAAATCATGGACAGAGAAGAGAACTGACAAAATTTCTAATTTCAAATCACACTATTTAAAAATGGCTAAGGCTAGAAGCACACGCCACTTTTCTAGAGGCACACACCTCGTGAAAAAAATTAAGAGCACCCTTCTTAACCGGTTAAACCTGTTTCACTTAAATATATCTAGGCAAAGGGCACACCCCCTATTTTTCAGTTTTTACGTCCGTCCCGTCCACTTTCTTTCATACCTTCGTTTCTTCTTGTTCTTCCCTATTAGAAATCTCCTCTTCTCTATCTTCCCTTTTTATTGGTTTTTTGTTCAAGTGATTTGATTCAACTATCTTGAGTTAGGTCTCTCTCTCTCTCTTTTTATGGTAAAGATCTATCTATTTTTTTTTTAGTTTAATTCGTGATTTTTGGTTTTAATTGTAATTGATGATTGTTGGGGTATGAACTTAAATTGCAACATCAACAGTCTCTATTACTTCATCCACCACGACCCTCCTATTAATTAAGATAGATATGGGATAGGTTGGTTCAGTTTTTGGAGATATTATTCATTGTTTTCGATAAAAAAAAAAAAATTGAGAAAGAGAGCAGCAACGATCAGTTGTTTTGGATATATAATTTTTTTTTGTTTATGGACTCGTTACAGTTTACCTTTGATGATGGCGCATGATTTTTTCATGAATGTTTTTTTATCAGATCAGGCCAATCTTCTTGTGGTGCGTACAAATCTAGTGGTCTCTTTGATATACCACTTTGTAATTCTTTCCAACTAATTTCTTCGTTATCAAGTCTAACAAATGGAGCAGCATCCGAATTTCCTAAAACCTTAATAAATGCATCAAAGGCTTGATTTAATTTTTCGTGCTTCTTAGCGAATTCATCGTGATCACTGCTTTCATTAATGATAGCCATTAATGAACAAAGTAAAAAAAAATTAGATGTTTAATGGTGGTTGTAAAAGGGCACACCCCTTTTTGAATGAAGAGTTTAATGGTGGGCACACACCTATTAGATAATATATGATAATAATGATAATAAGAGTTTGATGGTGGACACAAACCTATTAGAATGAGTGACCTGCTATAGCAAGTTGTTCCAAGTAAAATTGGGGTGTATTAATTTTTTTCTTAATTAGGACATAAATATCATTTTTTATTTAAGAGTGTGCCTCTAGTAAAATGGGGTGTGCATTTAGCACAACCCTTAAAAAATTAGCCATGTTAAGAACATAAATTTATACACATTTCAAAAAACGTAAAATAGAAGGCCAAACACTAGTTGTCCACAAATAATTAGCAAAGGCTTGATAACAACTTCTGAGTAACATTGAAGGTAGACAGTAAAACCTCTTTTATTGGTAAATACACATTGGCTATGTTTGGTTCACGGAATTCAGATTCCGGGAAAAATGGGGGTATTAATGGAAGAGTAACTGTAAGAGATAGAGAAAACGATCAAAAGGTGGAGATATAGAGTTTAAGATGGAAGGAATTTTGAGAAGATTAAAACACTTGACATATTTGTCAAGACAAAGATAGAAACTGGTTTCCATTTTATAAAAAAGGAAACCTTATTCCTTTATTTTAGCCTTCATCGGAATCTAAATTCTGATCTTCCATCTAAAAATAGCTGGTTTTAGCCTTACTTTCCAGGAATCTGACTTCCCTCGAACCAAATGTAGCCGGTTTGTAACCAATACCAGTGTCGGGAATTACGGCTATTCTACTATGTACGTACAAGTTACAACACATACACTCAAGCTAAGTGATACCTACTTGTAAAACATTCAATGTCACAAATAATTGTTCTAACAATGGTATTTTAATAAAGAATTCTGAACAACATCAAAAAATAGATAATAAACCCTCTTACATAAGAGGACATTTGGAAACTGTGGCATTAGCTTATCCTTCATTTCGTAGGGACTGAACATGTCAACAAACACCTAAAAGCTTCTAAATAAGCAAATCCCAAATGTATTCTACTGTCAAGAAACATTTTATCTATAATAATGAACTATATCATAAAACCTAAGTTCATGGTGTTTAGGTTTAGGTCAATCTTTATGATTTCTTTATAGGTGTGAGCAGACCATTATCATAAACTAGAATGAAATGAAAGGAAGAAGATGAATACCTGTGTGTCTGTCACCACTCACCAGAGCTTTACTTGGCAATCCTGATTTCAATTTTAAACTCTCCAGCTTTTCTGAGTTTCAGGATCAGGCATGTTAACTGTTACAGTAGCTACCCTGGTTTTTAATCGATTTTGGGCCTCTGTAAACATTATTTGCTTTACTTGGCAATCCTGATTTCAATTTTAAACTCTCCAGCTTTTCTGAGTTTCAGGATCAAGCATGTTAACTGTTACAGTAGCTACCCTGGTTTTTAATTGATTTTGGGCCTCTGTAAACATTATTTGCCTATTCAGGCCTTAACTACAAACAGTCCAGACCAAGCACGATTGGCTGTCAGCAACTTAGAACTGACACAGGAGGACAGGAGGTGTTCACAGTTCACTGTTCAGTGTTCTATGTCCATGCTTGGTTGAACCCTATTGATTGATCTCAACAACACATCCTTAATTTTGTTTTGTTGTTCAACAACTTAATGCAGTTTCGCAACAAAAACATCGTCTGGTAGGTCAACATTTTGATGCCGGTTGACAGTTTGTTTGTTTTTTTTTTTTTTTGAAGGGGTTAAGGGTTAGGCAGAACGCCAGACCCTGACCTGTATTGATTAAAATCTGAAGTATACAACACCCTCTGTATCGTCCTTTACAAGCTTACAGAGATTTTCATCCATAGGAGGTAGGAAATAAGAAATACAATACTCACCAGCCACACCAATGTTTATTAGCCTCTCTATAGGTATGAAGTATGAACCTATATATCCACGCCATTTCCGTGTAACCATGCATACCATTAGACCATTTTGGCAAGTGCAGGTGTAGAATCTCATTGGTAATGGAACTTAATGGTTGCTGCCAATTGGGCTATGTTGGTTTAAGAATGACAATTTAAAGTAAAAGCAATGAAACAGAGAACTTTGAATGACAATTGAATACTTGTATTGATAAAACTCAACTCAATTAACTTGAATAACAAATGATCTGATTACAACTATTTATAGACTAAGAACTCTTAGTGGATAACCCCACTTCACAGACCATTAATCCATAACTCCACTTCCCTCGACTCTAAACTGTAAACTGAAAATAAAGAACACAACTCCTGTACTAATACACTACTTAGACTTAGTCATAGGACTAATGACATGGACTCTGACCTGGACAAATAACTGACTAGGACTGACTTGTAGAAACTAATCTGACATGGACGATGACGATGCATCAATTCTCAACACTCCCCCTTGATGCAAAATCTGAAACTCCAAGAGAACATCTGAATATAGCAAATTTCGGATATGAAAGTGCCTTAGTGAATCCATCAGCAACTTGTTCATTTGTTGGACAATACTTCATCACGATCATGTCTTTGGAAACGAGATCTCGAATGTAGTGATAGATCTCAATATGTTTTGTCCTGCCATGAAAAACTGGATTCTTTGTCATTGCTATGGTAGCTTTGTTGTCGCAGTAAATCACCGTTGCATCTTCTTGAACATGTTTCAAGTCTTCCAAAATTCTCCACATCCAAATAGATTGACAAGCAGCTGAAGTAGCTGCTGCATATTCAGCTTCTGATGACGAGAGTGCAACTATTGCTTGCTTCTTCGAACTCCATGATATAGCACCCGAACCAAGACTGAAAATGAAGCCACTAGTGCTCTTCCTGTCATCTACAAAAACTGCCCAATCGCTGTCAGTAAACCCAAGCAAACTGAATTTCTCTCCTGGTTTGTACCAAATACCGTAATTGCTTGTTGCCCGAACATAACGAAGAATTCTCTTTGCAGCTCCAAGATGATGAATAGAAGGATTATGCATAAACCTTGACACCAAACTGATTGGAAACATGATATCTGGTCGCGAGTTTGTTAAGTACATTAATCCTCCAACAATACCGCGAAACAATGTCTCATTAGCCTTTGCAGTTCCATCATTCATTGATAACTTTTCACTTGTGTTCATAGGAGTGGATGAGGTCTTACAATTCAGCATGTTATACTTCTTAAGTAAATCAAGTGCATACTTTTCTTGACAAATAAATAAGCCACAATCAGATTGTCGAACTTGAAGACCAAGAAAGTAATGCAACAAACCCAAGTCAGACATATCAAATTCATGCATCATGCTCTCCTTAAACTCTTTGATAAGAACACTAGATGATCCAGTGTATATAATATCATCCACATAAACACAAACGACTAGAATTTCCTTACCTTTCACCTTCACATACAATGTTGGCTCACTATTACTTCGCTGAAAATCTGATTTCTGAAAATAAGAGTCAAGGCGACTGTACCATGCTCTCGGGGCTTGCTTAAGTCCATACAATGCTTTCTTCAATTTGTAAACTTTTTCCTCCTGTCCGTCCACAGCGAATCCCTGTGGCTGTTCGACATACACATCTTCTTCTAATAACCCATTAAGAAAAGCGGACTTGACATCAAATTGAAATACTTGCCATTTCATTTGAGCAGCAAAAGCCAAAATAAACTGAACAGTTTCAAACCGAGCAACAGGAGAGTAAGTGTCAAAGAAATCTACCCCATATTGTTGCACATAACCTTTAGCGACGAGCCTAGCTTTCAATTTCTGCACACTGCCATCCGCATTGTACTTCACCTTGTAGACCCACTTGACGCCAATTGCTACTTTTTCGGGTGGCAAATCCACTAGCTCCCATGTCTGATTTTTTTCAATGGCGTCAATTTCTGCTTGCATAGAGGTTTCCCATTCGTCTTTGCCTTCAGCCTCGTCATAACTCATAGGTTCTACAATCATAAGAGCAAAGGTGTAAGATTCATAAACATCTTTCAAAGATCGATACCTTAGCGGAGGTGAATCAGTATCAAAAGTGGGATCGGAACTGCTGTTGCCTTCACTACTTGGACTGCGTGGAGAGTTTATTCTTGGTGATGATTGAGGAAAGACAATAATTTCCTTCGAATTTGGAGGTTCACCTTCACCTTCGACAAATGAAGCAAGCTGAATTTTTGAGACATTCCAGTCCCAAACACTGCCTTCATCAAAAACAACATCTCGACGAATAATCAATTTCTTAGTTTCTGGATTATACAACCTATAACCCTTTGTCTCATCGCTATACCCAACAAAGATGCATTTTCACTTTTCTTATCAATCTTGGTGCGCTCATTAGAACTGATCAATGAATAAGCAATGCATCCAAAAACTTTAAATGACTCACATTGGGTTTTCGCTGCCACCACGCCTCATATGGAGTCATGTTGGGTACCGCCTTAGTTGGAGAGATGTTTAGAAGGAAAACTGATGTTGCAACTGCCTCAGCCCAGAAATCATTTGGAAGTTGCTTCTCATTAAGCATACTTCGAGCCATTTCTACCACAGTTCTATTCTTCCTTTCTGCGACCCCATTCTGTTCAGGTGTTCTTCTCACTGTTAGATGCCTACGAATGCCATGCCTCGTGCAGAAAGAAATGAAATCAGCAGATAAGAACTCTCCTCCTCTGTCTGTTCTAAGAATTTTGACGACTTCGCCACTTTCTTTCTCTGCAAAAGCTTTAAATTCTTGAAATTTCTCAAATGCTTCATACTTATAAGTAAGAAAATAAACCCAACTCATGCGAGTACAATCATCAATAAAGAGCAAGAAGTATCTACTCTTATTGAATGAAGGAGTATTTGTCAGACCACAAATATTTGCACGCCAAGATTTGCCAACAGGAAATGATAACCGGTGTTGCTTCCCATACACACAACCTTCACAAACATCATCAATACCAGCAATAAAAGGCAAACCAAACACCCAATTTTTCTGTTTCAACAACTTCATCCCATTAAAATGTAAATGACCATAACGCAAGTGCCAAATCTTTGATTCATCATTAATACTAGCAGCGAATGCACAAGCATCAAGACATGAGAAAACAATAGGAAACATTTTGTTTTGAGTCATACGAATCTTAATAGCAGGCACATCTGAATTTCGCTTCTTAATTTCACACATATCACCATCAAACATAACCGAAAAACCACTTTCAATCAACTGTCCCACACTAAGCAAGTTATGAGCTAAACCAGGAATGTAATAAACATCATGAATTATGTTTTTGATACCTGATTTAGTCGGAACTGCAGCTGTCCCTTTTCCTTAAATTTGAACTTGCTTATTATCTCCAAGTCGAACTTGCAACTTTACTGATTCGTTAAGACTACGAAAAATGCTTCTTTCACCTGTCATATGGTTACTACAACCACTATCTAGAAACCAAATGTCAATCTTACTTTCTTGAGCCATAAGACAAGTAAGAAACAAATTATCTTTTTTTTCTGTTTTTCATCACAGAAATTAGCTTGCAGCTTCTCCTTTTCCCAACAATTCGCTTCAATATGGCCCCACTTCTTACAGAAATGGCATTGCTTGCTTTTGTAATTCTTCTTGTGATTTTCTCTATCACCATAATCTGAATTGTGACTACCAAAATCAGATCTTCCACGGCCTCTTCCACGGCCTCTTCCACGACCACGAAAACCACCTCTTCCTCGGCCACGACCTGCAAATCTATTAGAGGAAGAACCATCAAATTTCTTTTCTTTGTCAGAAATCTCTACCTTTGAATGGAAAGCTTGCTCAATATTCTTCTCCGATGATCTGTTTTGCATCCTTTCTTCATTAGCAGACAGAGAACCCATCAATTCATTAAGAGAATAATCAAACAAATCCTTAGACTCTTCAATGGCAGTAACTACATGATCAAATTTAGACGGTAGACTCCTCAAAATCTTCTCTACAACTTTCTGATCATCAATATTTTCACCAAAACTCTTCATTTGATTAACAATAGTTGAAACTCTAGAGAAAAAAATCTTGAACAGATTCACTACCTTTCATGAAGAGAGTCTCAAATTCTAATCGAAGAGTTTGAAGTTTCACTGTGGTTACCTTAGCGTCGCCATGGAACTCCTGCTTCAAAATTCTCCAAGCTTCCTTCGATTTGGTGGCATTTGCTAGTCTTGGGAAGATAGACTCCGCCACAGCCTGCTGTAGAACAAGTAAGGCTTTTGCATCCTTCTTGCGATTCTCTTTCAAATTCTCTGCACTCTTAGAACTTTCAGTATCTAAGGCTTTGGCATCCTTCTTGCGATTCTCTTTCAAATTCTTTGCAGTCTTAGAACTTTCAGTATCTGCATAGCCATTCTCAACCAAATCCCAAAGATCTTGAGAAATAAAAAATGTTCTCATCTTGATACTCCAAAATTCATAATTTTCACCATTAAAAATAGGCACTAAATTTTGTGAGAGGTTTAGAGTATTCATACCGTTTGACATGATGAATTACCCAAAAGCTTTAAATTCTGAAAAATACCTCTTCCACCAATGATCGATACGCGTCGACTCCAATTGAAAAATCTTTGCTACAACAACAAAATCTTTCCACGCCCAATTGAAAAAACTTGGCTCTTGATACCAAAACTGTTGGTTTAAGAATGACAATTTAAAGTAAAAGCAATGAAACAGAGAACTTTGAATGACAATTGAATACTTGTATTGATAAAACTCAACTCAATTAACTTGTGGGCAAATAAAAAAGTAGAGAAGACCAAGGGTTTTTCTTCTTGATTTATTTTTATTTTTTATTACTTTTGGTTTACATGTCATCTTAAATAATTTTACACATCAGCAAGATTACAGCTCATCTAATTTTGTTTGGTTTTATGTGTCTTGGGATATGCAGTTATCTATTCTAATCTAACGGTCCACAATGTTAACCTCATGAGGTTAACCACGGGACAGCTGTGCTTTTATAAATATTGCTAAATTTAATTCCATATTCTAAGCAAAGTATAATGGGGTTATTATGTAATAATTAAATTGTGGAGTCATTACTTATTACATTATAGGTTATATTTGGTACATTAAATAAAAATTACTTAAATAATGTTAATCCCACAGCTACGATTGTCTCAAGAGATAACTAAATGTTAGGATCGATTTTCCACATCTAAGAGCTATTATTACATCGATTATATAATTTAATATAGGGAGGGGTTCCAGGGACTCAGGAAATGTTTGACTCAATCCTATTTAGGGTATTTGTACATGTTGGATTGGCATGATTTTTTGTAGGATGAATGTTCTCATTATGTACGACATCTTTACCAAAATTTATTATAATCTGAATTTTCTAACCCTAGAAAAATCATATTACAAGTTAATGTATTGTGGAACGTTCATTTTTACCGTTGAATTTAATATTATATTTGATGGGTCTAAATATATTCAAATGAGCTGATTTTTTATGTAGTAGATCTTTATAGTAAGGAGATCATATCTACCAAAAATCATGCTAATCCAATATGTACAAGTACCCTAAATAGGATTGAGTCAAAATTGAGTCAAACATTTCCTGAGTCCCTGGAACCTCTCCCTTTAATATATATCCAATGGTTATGGTTGTCTCAATAGACATCTAATGACTGTGTTTATAAAACCACTTTATAATATTATATAGATATAATATAACTGTATGAACAAGATTGGAATTAATGTGACTAATAAGCATGGACCTTCAATCGAAAGTATAAACTAACCAATAATTTATTATTACATTAATTTTTTGTTGAATCATACATTGATATATATTTGATTACATTAAAATTTGAGACTAACTATAATTTGTTGTTGAGTCCTCATGTGATTTTAAACTTGCTATATCATTTTTATCGGAAAATTTTGGAATATTTATCGGAAACCGGATCGGATTAAGAATCGAAAAAATTAGTTAAAAAATCGGATCGCATCGGATTCACAAAAGTAGTTCCAATTCCGTTCCATCTTTTTTCGGAAAAATAAAAAATCAGGACTGCAATAATCCATTCTAAATTCGAAAAAAATCGGATAAAAATTGAAAAATCAGCAGAAATTTACATGCCCACCTCAAGCCAATCAGCAAGTCAAACAATTTGATTGTGGAGCTCCATCAAATTTAAGCCCAACCTTTTTTGACTCATATAATTTGTGAGTCGATATCCAAGTCCCACAGTTATATGCCTCATATACACCCCAATCTAACTTAAACTGACATTTTAATTAATTACAACTATATCTCTCTATTGAAATACAATCTCTCAATTTTATCACTAAAACTCCTTTGATTGAAATTTGTTATCTATTTAAACCGTTTAGAATCATCCTATAAAATCTTCAATTTCGATGGAAACACAATATGATCAAAGTTGCAATGAAACATAGTTTCGACTTTTAAATAAACAACAAACGGTTGAACAAAACCGTCAAAGAATATCAAACGGTTTAAAGTGACCGTCAAAATAATTCAGAAACACTTTTACCTATATCATATGGTAAACGGTAATATGAAACCATAAACTAGTAACATATTTGGTCAAGTATAACCGTACGTAAGAGTTTACCTTTAGGGGTATTTAGGTTTTAGTCACTTTATGTATATACTATTTAGGGAATAGTCACTTAAGTTTGATTAATTAGGTTTTGGTCACGAACCGGTAGTTGAACCACACAACATTTGAAAATGGCAGAAATACCCTTACTGAAAAAACACTTGTATCACAAGATTTTAGCAGTAACATAGATTTGTCTTTGATTAATAAACTCTACCATTATCTTATTTCACCACCATTCTCTCAAAGCAATACTCAATATTCTCAAAATACTCTCCTAAATTACTCTATTATCATTCCTTTCAAACCCAAATTAAAAAAAACATCAAAACAATCATTAATTGAAGCTCTATTCATTTATTCACTCAACTAAATATGTGAAATAAAAAATTGAAAAGAAAATGGTTGCCAAAATAAAACTAATTGATGTTGAACAAAACCCATATGGAGATTGGGTATATTTCTGTTGTGAAATTTCAATTTCAGAGAGATTAGTGGTGGTGGATGGTGGTATTAGATAGAAAAGTGGTGGTGGACGATGGTGTTTGAGAAAGCGGAAGGTGGTTGTCGACGATGGTGCAAAAGAGGGAGGTGGTGGTGATGATACGGTGGATTGGTTTGAGAGAGAGAGAGAGCTGGTGGTAGTGGATGGTGGTGGTGGCTGAAAAAAAGATGTTCTTATGTTTTCTTTTAATTTTAAGTAATCATGTGCAATGCACGTGACTTTTAGGGGTAATTTAGCTATTTAAGAGAATATTTCGGTTAAACCCGTTTTTTTTTAACTCAAGTTGAACCAAGTGATTAAAACCTAATGAATCGAACTTAAGTGACTATTCCCTAAATAATATATACATAAAGTGACTAAAACCTAAATACCCCTTACCTTTATTCTAAGTTTGTAAAAGTTTGAGTATTAACTGTTAATCTATTCCTATTAAGAAATTCAAAGTAGTCATCTCCATGTCTTTACTCTAGGTTGTAATAGCTTCGTAAGTGAGGAGTTTAACACGAAAAATATGTTACTAATCCAACTCTTCTAAGATATTAAACAATCTAAGAGTCTGTTTGGAAACCTGGAATTAAGGCTGGAATTGAAAATCATTTTCCAAGACATGCAACTTTGTGCATTTGGAAGGATTTTAGTCCATGAATTGAAAATGAAAATCCTTAAATATCAATGAATCACAAGTTTATTATTAGGGGTAAAACTCTTGATTCTAGGCTTGATTGAAAATTTATTTTCTATACAAGGAAACTTTAACACTACCATCTATATTATTTTTCTATTATATCACTTATTTAATTTCTTTTCTCATTTCAATCTATGTATCCAAACATAGTAAAAATTAACATTAAAAATTTCAATTCTCTAAAATCATAAGTTTTGGAATTATAAACCCAATTCCAATTCCAATTCCCAAAATTTTTTCCAAACAAACCCTAAGTGTACTTGAAATAACGAACACTGTAATGTCTTCCAAGCATTTGTGTTGAAAGACTATTTAGTTTGTCCTCTAACTCAGTATTTGCTCAAATATTCAAAATCTGATTTCCAATTTTTCCAGACTGCCAACAAATTCATGATATTTTTATTCAAATACTGAAACAATTTTCAAATGCTTTTAATTTTTTATTCAAATATCCAAACCGTGCGGAGCACGGACACTCTGCTAGTAGATATAAAGCTTGCAGGTCGCGGAGAAGACTGAAGAGTAGTAGAAGATATAAAACCGTTGGAAAAAACAAACCAAATTCGAATTTAGAGAAGCAATGGCGGTAGTTGAAAAAAGAGAAGGAGAGAAATTACTATTAGGGTTTCCTTACTGGATTCCAGTTCTACGAAGGTTTCTTCCCGATTCCCCTTTCTTCGCATCTGGTAACATTGAAAGAGAACTTCTTGCTAAACAGGTTTCATTCAATTAATTCATTCATTCCTTTTTCGTTATGTTAGATTTGAAACTTAATATTTTTATTTCTTGATTCGATGGATGTATGGAAATAAAGAAAGAAATATGATGAGAAATTGATACATGAAAACCTAATCTCTTCTTCACTTATAGTATATATTTGTCTTGTTATTTTGAAAAGTGTTCGAATTAGGTTTACTTAATTAGAATGAATTCTTTTTCTTCAATTATGATATTAGGATTGAGTTACCGATTCAATTTTGTATATTAGGATTAGGGTACACTCAACTGACCATAGACATAGTAGCACTGTCAGTTCATGCGTTCGAAAACAAAGACAATCTGTTTTATATTTTTAGGACATGGGATTTCTGTTCACTGAGTTGTTTATTGTTATATAGATAATTTTCATGTTCATAATAAATCAGCCCATAGAGTCATATTAATACTATGAGTTAAACCTGATCGACATTGGGTTTACAAATTGAAGCACTGCCTTTTTAAATGAAATGAGGTTAAGTTTTGTAGGGTTAGTAAATCTGAAATTGGCTGATGTTCTTGTTATAAGTCTCAAACGGTCTACCTGAGTAGGGGATTATATCCAAAGAAAAGTTTGTCGAAGGAGTATGTTTACACGTGTTAATAAATATTGAGTACATAATTTGGTAGAAACAACTAAACTGAATCCGACCCATATCTACATATACTAATGTTTTTATATAAGTTATTATATGGGATTTTTTTTTCATGCCCATAAATTATACTTGTGAATACTGATACAGATTACAGAACCTTAATATTTATTTCTTTCCTGCTTCTCTATGTCAGGTTGCTTTAGATATAACTGAAGATGAGAAGTCCCAGCTTCAGTACATGGATTATGAAGAACGCCGGTATGCATTTTTATTTAACCCCTTCTTCTAATGTACTATAGACTATAGTTAAAGTTCCTTATCAATAGCAACATTGTAGAAAAAAGTATAATGTTGTTTTGTACTCCTGGCATTATGAGATGAAAATGGATGAAACTGTATTTTTTTTGAACTGAGATCACTCTGAACATGTAAATCTGTTGCTGGTGAACATATATGAACTTCTTCATTAATGATAAGGGAAATGGTCAGAAACAAAGAGTTTAAAGGTTTGATTTCGAAGTCATATATATTTGAACTTCTTTAAGCATTTTCTCATCAATATATCTGTTAGGTTAGGTGGTCAGCATATTGTACAAGTGAATCATGTGGGAAGGGTGCAAATATCAACTGTAGCCTGGATGCATGTAGTCATGTGTCTTTTCAGAGACAAACATAGTCAATGAAACCATAGAGTATTGATGGCCTTTCGTAAAAGCCAAATTTAACCACTAATCCACTATCACCACTACTACTATTATTTTGGTGGTCTTACTACCATCAAGGCTATTATCCTCTAATGCTAATAAGGAATTTTATGGCTATCTATAGAGCCACATATGCACATAAAAGAACATCACTACTTCCCAACTATGGATCTTCTCATTTTGCTGCCAATTCATACTTTAGCTTACAAATCACATTTAACCAGTATGGAAGCTGAATCTTGAGAATGATTTGAGTCAAGTAGTTTTATGAATGATTGCTTTATGGTTCCAAAGTGTGGTATTCACTCATCAAGATTTGAGTTCTAAAGATATTTACTTAGTTTTCAGATTTTGTAAACTTTTGAAGCATGTAAACTGTTATATTGAAAATGCTTCTAAAGTCAGTGCAATAGTGGCATTAAATAAGTTTGTGGCACTAAAGGTGAGGCCGTGAGGCGCGTTGCAGCAAATTTATTTGAAGGTTCACTTAACTCTGGACATTTTAGCTTGACATTGATGTGCAATCCAGTTTACTTAAAACATTCCTGCATACGAAGACATGAATTTTATAAACGGGAAATAACTACGGTCTTCCAACTTACAACAGCTGAAAAATTGAACTTTTAACATATCATGATTATTCAGTTTATCTGAATAAAATGTTATTCCTACTACTACTGTATGGTTTAAATCCTATTGCTTAGGACCTTGATTTTGCCAACAATTTGTTTTGGTATCTTTTAAGGGAGATATGTACCTTTTTTCACTACGTTGTATTTCTCAATGCATGCATTAGAATCACAATTTGCATATACTTCGATGATTGTTGTCTGTCTCTGTATATTTTGATCTTTGTTGTATCTAAGCGAGATTTGTGAATTTGCAGGCATGTTTTTTGCCCAATCGTCGGTTGTGGTGCAAAATTGAATTCTCTCGAGGGATTTGAAGATCACTACCATGCTCGACATTCTGCATCTTGTTCAGTGTGCTCAAGAGTTTACCCAACGGCACGCCTTCTCAGTATACATGTCTCTGAAGCACATGATTCTTTCTTCCAGGCCAAAGTTGCACGTGGTATTCCCATGGTAGACTTTCTTAACAGTTTCTATGTTTCCATTGCTTTCAACGTCTATTTCCCATTCCAACTTTTTGGTATTTTTTTCAATGAGTTAAATTTTGTGAAATTAGGGATGAAACCAAAAATATAAGAAATATCAAGATTTTAACTAATTTGAAACAACTAGAGTCCCAGTTTCATGAGGATTGGTTTCACAACAAGTTTGTAGCCTTGTAGGTGGACACTTTTACCATCAGATCACCTTGGAGATTGGTTTGTAGAATTACATGGAGTTTGGTGCTCATATATATAATATGCCTTATCTACTTGCCTATCTACTCTGATGTTTGTCAGCCTATAGCCCTATATAGCAAAATTTAGTGCTCAACAAAATTTCTGGCTCCGCTACTGTTTATTACTAATCAACATCTTGTAATAATTTATACTGACAAAAAGCAAAAAACACGTTTAATGTTAGTGTTGACTGTCACTGCATTGTTTGGTTTTAGCTCAGATTCTTACTACCAATGAAATTGTTCTAAACTTTACTTTTTGTATCTGAAACAGTATGAATGCCTAGTAGAAGGCTGCAGCCAGAAGCTGATGAGCTACAAAAATCGGCAACAGCACCTTGTCGACAAGCACAAATTTCCGAAGTCATTTGAATTCTTCAAGAAAGCTCATTTATCAAAGAAACAGAGGCAGAAGTATCAGCGTAAACAAGTCGATCGCAAGAAAGAGGGGGCTACAGGGATGGAGGTTGACGAGACAATCAACAACCTTGTTTTGGCAGTATCAAAGTTAAGCACATCAGACTCCTCTCCATCAAGTGTTAGCTTTGGACGGCGCCACACTCGGGGTCTCACCTTCCTTCCACGGGCCGTTCAGCGTGATAAAAAGCCTGGACCCTCCTTTGAAGGGAGAAAAGTCTAGTATCATAAGCATTTAAAGTCATGATCATCAGCTGCTGTCCAGTGATTTTCCTGATTAACTAAGCATTTAAAGTCACAACGTTATATGATTACATTTACAAGGTGAGCTTGCAGAATTCCACCACTTCCATCACTTAATATCGGGACGGTAGCGTTTCAGAGAAAACTGTAATTGTATTCTGTATATAGTCTTTTGGAGAAATGCAATGTGAAATTTGACTTGTGCGTGGTGTATTTCTTTTTTTTTTTTGGTTGGCAAGCGAGGTTGTGGGGACCCCTACCCCTTTTAAATTACGTGTGGAAACTTATATCAACAATCCGCTGTTGACGTGTTTCGAACCCACGACCTCTCCACTTTGTGAGAGGGGTGCTACCATTGAGCCACTTTATGCGCGGTGTATTAGACCACTTTGTGAGAGGGGTGCTACCATTGAGCCACTTTGTGCATGGTGTATTAGTGTTGGTTCATCAATTATTCCATTTGTCACTGTAAGTAATGCAATTCTCAATTAGAGTAGAACCTCTTAAAATTAAGGGAGGGGTTCCAGGGACTCAGGAAATGTTTGACTCAATTTTGACTCAATCCTACTTAGGGTACTTGTACATATTGGATTGACATGATTTTTGGTAGGATTAATATTCTCATTATGTACGACATCTTCACCAAAATTTATAATAATCTGAATTTTCTAACCCTAGAAAAATCATATTACAAGTTAATGTATTGTGGAACGTTCACTTTTACCGTTGAATTTAATATTACATTTGATGGGTTTAAATATATTCAAATGAGCTGATTTTTTATGTAGTAGATCTTTATAGTAAGGAGATCATATCTACCAAAAATCACGTCAATCCAATATGTACAAATACCTTAAATAGGATTAAGTCAAAATTGAGTCAAACATTTCCCGAGTCCCTGGAACCAACTTCTCTGGTCCCAACTTGGGATGTACATGCTAAATTAAGTACTCGATTAATTTAATAATTTCTCTAAGTTAATAAAACCTTATAAAATTAAGGTGGTACCAAGGCTATTAATTTAAAAAGATTGTACAGTAGTTTTTCGGGTTATGCTACAAATGGCATGAAATATCTTATAGCATGAAATATCTTATAATTAATGCCAGACATTGAAAGCAATAACACTCGACACTGAATGTATTAGGATGCATTTCCTGGTCGAAGTTAACTGATTCTGCTCACATTGTCTTTAGATCTTCTGCTTCCAGTTTGAGACGTTGTCCTTCACACTTGCGAATTGGGGTTGGCTGTTTCTTCGGAAAAGAAATGTATATTTTCTTCAATCTCCACAAGAACTTGGATAGCTCTGGGGATTGGAGGCAAGTTCACCTCCACAACGCCCTCCAGGATCTGAACCACCTGCCCCATTGATGGCCGATGAGACTCCTCATCTTGGATACACCAACAAGCAACTCTACACGCTCTAGTAAGTTCTTCAGCATTTGTATCTCCTTGTAGCCTGCAGTCTAATAGTGCAAGGACATTCTCGTCTTCAATTATTTTGTGAGCAGCCCAAGTAGGGAAGAACTTCCCATCTTCTGAATGCTCGGAGTTTCTTCTCCCTGAGACAATTTCAAAAAGCAGCATTCCGTAGCTGTAAACATCAGCCTTTGCTGTGATGGCTACACCAGAAATCCATTCTGGAGCTAGATAGCCTCTAGTTCCCCTCATGGTTGTCAGGACTCTGCTGAAATCCCTACCAATAAGCTTTGCCAAGCCAAAGTCAGCCACCTTGGGACTAAAATTAGCATCCAGAAGTATGTTCTCAGGTTTGATGTCGCAGTGTATAATACAATCTCTACACTTCTCATGGAGATAACTTAGACCTCTTGCTATCCCAAGTGCAATTTGGTATCTTGTCTTCCAGTTCATCATAGCAGAATCATGTTGTCCAAACATGTGATAGTCTAAAGAGCCATTCGGCATATAGTCGTAGACTAGCAATCTTGAATCTCCTTCTGAGCAAAAGCCGCGTAAACGAATGAGATTAACATGTTGGATTGTCCCAATAGTGCTTACTTCAGTGCGAAACTGCTTTTCACCTTGACCAAGGCCTTCAAGTTTCTTCACAGCTATTGCAGTTGAATCAGGTAAGGTTCCTTTGAAGACAGAACCAAAACCTCCACAACCCAACTTTTCAGAGAAGTTCTTTGTCGCATTCTGCAGATCTTTGTATTAACCATATTTGTGAGGTTGGTCAATACATTAATGAATGATGATGATCTGTATGATGTGAACAATAATAATAAAGTAGAAAAGACATGACACCATTGTTTACGTGGTTCGGCAATTGTGCCTACATCCACGGAGAGAGAGAATGATCTTTATTATAGTAGTGGTGATACAAGATGGGAGCTCGATAATGGAGAGAGCTCAAGAGAGAGATGAGACCTGAGAGGTGAGGTCTCATCATGAGAGATTGGGGAGGTCGTTGATATTGAGACCTCACCATGAGGTCGTGTTGGGAGCATTAGGCCCTCAGACCATGTGAGCAGAGATGACAACCTGCCTAGAATGAGTAGCTTGCCTTCATATTTATAGGCTTACAATGTAACTCCATTCCTAGCATTTAATGAGGTAATGATGAGAGAATATCTTTGTAGTAATTGGCTTTAACTTTGTAACTTGTGCCATCAAGGGAGAGTCCATTAGATGATGACATGTGGCACCATGATGAACGGTAGAGATGGTGCCACATGCATGTTGTATGTAGTACCCCTACATAAGCCCCCTCTTTTTAGGTTGAACGAAGTTCGGGCTGAAAAGAAGTAATCGAACCGATCCAGCCCCCAAGATGAATGAAATGTGGGGGTCTTTAACGAAGTCGATCCGCCCCAAATTTTGATGAGCTTGATCATTGAGATTTGCAGGACGCGATGAAGGTCCCTTGTGGTAATGGCAAGTCGATCATGAATTTGTGTATAGCGAGCTAGTTACTTCCAGGGAGACCTGGTAGCTCGTTCAGAAGGCATGTAGACGAGATGGACAGCTGCAAGCAGGTCGTACTGAAGTGGGTCTTCTTGTATGCATGGGTTGTTGCGTTTGTGTGATCGAATTGCATAGACCTGATAATGTTAGCATGTGAAACATTATAAAATTCAATAAAAGACTTACATGGAATTGTACGTCTTCCTTATAACTTGTATGTACTATCTTTGTCGCCTTGTGACTGGACACTTCGATAGATGTGGCACTTTGGAGTGCAAATGTAGCTCGTTTGAGAAAGAGCATCGGTTGACCAAGTGTTTTGAGAGTTACTTGGAACCTTTTGGTGCCCGATCTAGTGAATGGTCGCAGCGTGGAGACCTGTTTGACAATTCTCGGGCATGTGGCCTTTGTGGGTCTGCATTGCGTTGAGAGTGAATGCGTTCGACCAGGCGTGTGGCTAGAGAATTGTGTTTGAGGTCGTCCCGCATACGAGTGACTCACTAGTCAATGAGGGTGGCCGTATTGTATATCAAGCATTTCACTTGTAAAGAGTTCAGTGAAAGCAATGTGGCACATTTGTGCAAAAATAGCTCATGGGGAGTGAGGTCGTGTTCATGTGACCTGCACATAGAGAGAGCTACAAAAAATATCATTAATAGCTAATTGTGCTAATAATAAGTTAATTTCATTAGATAAAGTGAGAATAGCCCCCTGTATGGCATAAATATTCTTGAGGTCGTTGAAAGACCTGTAATTTGAGGAGGTCGTTGATAGACCTGGTGAGGTCGCGATGAAGGACCTGGTATGAAGGACCTGACATGAAGGACCTGGCATGAAGGTGAGGTCGCGACGAGACCTGAGAGGTCGTTGGCTTGGAGACCTGGATATGAGGTGAGGTCGCGACGAGACCTGAGCTTGCTAGTTTAGAGACCTGAATGTATGAGGAGTTTTCTGCAAGACCTAAGAACTCCATTAGTGGGCTTGATGAGAACTGAGCCATAGTCAACATCATTAAAGTGGTTTAATGTTGAAAATATATAACAAAATTGATTGTGGGTTACTGGTGGCCACAAAAAATGTAACTGATGTGAGAATGTAACTCTTATATATGTAAGCATAAAGCATGTGATTGATTATGCATGTGATAGTAATCAATTGATGTGGCTCATGAATGAGAGGAGATAATCATGGATGAGTTATGAGAATAAATTGCTACATAAATGCACATGTAATGGAAAAATGTTGAATGACCAGTAATAGAATGGAGGTCGATTTTGCCTTTCAGTAGCTCGCTGGTTCATCTCAATGACCAGTAACAATAAACAGAGACAAATGAGGTCGCTATTTGCCGTTGCCTCATCTTAATGACCAAAAAATATTAAAGTGATACTTATCTTTGCTTCTGCCGAGCCCAGTAATTGTGTAGACAATTTGCTCCAAGCCCCCAACTATGAGTTGCAATTCTTTCATTTCAAATTCGATGAATTTCTTGAAGTCACCACTTATGAAACAATGGCGTAATGGTGGGGTTGGTGGGTGGAATTCGCTTGAGAAAATCCCAAGTCCCTGTAGTCGGCGCCAAATGTATTAACCATATTTGTGAGGTTGGTCAATACATTAATGAATGATGATGATCTGTATGATGTGAACAATAATAATAAAGTAGAAAAGACATGACACCATTGTTTACGTGGTTCGGCAATTGTGCCTACATCCACGGAGAGAGAGAATGATCTTTATTATAGTAGTGGTGATACAAGATGGGAGCTCGATAATGGAGAGAGCTCAAGAGAGAGATGAGACCTGAGAGGTGAGGTCTCATCATGAGAGATTGGGGAGGTCGTTGATATTGAGACCTCACCATGAGGTCGTGTTGGGAGCATTAGGCCCTCAGACCATGTGAGCAGAGATGACAACCTGCCTAGAATGAGTAGCTTGCCTTCATATTTATAGGCTTACAATGTAACTCCATTCCTAGCATTTAATGAGGTAATGATGAGAGAATATCTTTGTAGTAATTGGCTTTAACTTTGTAACTTGTGCCATCAAGGGAGAGTCCATTAGATGATGACATGTGGCACCATGATGAACGGTAGAGATGGTGCCACATGCATGTTGTATGTAGTACCCCTACAATCTTTATAAGCAAATGCAAACAAAGAACCCTCTACAGTATTTGATTTTCCAATGGATAATCTCATTCGCCATCTCCATAAAAACAAAGCAATGCAAAGTAAAGAAGCAATTCCTGCAACTCCACCCATAATACCCCCAGTATGTGTTTCTTTATCCTTACCTCCAGACTTCCGAATATCAGAAGTAGCAAGTCTGAGATAGAGATCTTCTCCAGCATCCTCATCATCTGAGAGTTGCTGCAAACTTAATAAGTCTCCATCCCAAACTGAACAAATACTTGTGTAAGCGTAAGCAATGCAAGAACAGTTACTCAAACATGTCAACTTGCAGTCATCAGCACTTGCTGCTGTCAAACGCTGTGGGTTGACAGGCAATTTCACCTTGGACATCAGAGAAAATGTGTGTCTGTCTCCACAGTGCAATGATGTTTTCCTCACACAACCACCAGAAGAATAATCTGACAATTTCCATTCTTTCTGAGATCGTGGTTCAAATCCGTCCATACATGTACAGAAAGGCAAGCCATTCTGATTGCATACGCCATTAGCACCGCAAAAGGCATAAACTTCACATTGTTGCCTTGGTATGCTCCAAAACAAAAACCACTTTTGTTTATCTTCAGCCCATATATATAGGTGGAGTTGCCCCGACAATTCAAGAACTTCCCTACAAATTATGGAAGTATTATAAAGACTGTAGGTGAAGTAGGTCTCATTTTCATTTTTAACATAGCTAAAGTTGAAGAAATGGTCTGATCTCATCTCCGGAATTCCGCTGAAAATCTGTCCATTCCATCGTCCACTACTCCAATACCTTAAAGTCCGATTCCACAGCAGAAAATGCTGATCTCCACTTGGGTCTATATCCAATGAGAATAATCCCTCAGTAGGATCATTTGGACTTTTCCAAGAAGCAAGTATTTGCGATTTCTTGGTCCGGTTATCATATCTAAGCTTTGCACCAGGTAACCATGTATCAGTTGGGTGATCAAAACTCTGCCAGAAAACGTCAGATGGTCTAATCCTGTTTCTCAAAACAAGATTTCCATCATCCCCAAGCACTACTTCAGATGAATTCATAGCACTTGAAGCAGAGTTTGTCGACCAAATCACAACTTTTGATTGGTTGAACAAGACTAAATTACCATCTTCTAAAAGTTTCAATTCTGAAGTAGATGGGTCAATAATAGGAATATTTCTGTTACCAATCCAAACAACAGTTCTTGGTTGAACTGATACTTTCTTGTACCAGATACCTACATAGTAGTTAGTAGAGTTACTTGGTTGGAAGTACCCAAGTTCAAAGTTTTCACTTTTAGAGATCAAGGTCTGGTTTAAAGAGAGAGATTGACCTGAAGACATGGTGTCAGCTGCAAAACAGAGAAAAGTTTTGGTGCATAAGAAGAAGAAGAAGATAAACGCTGACAGAAACCGACATGTTCGGCATCTATCTTCCATATTTTCTTTGCACCTACTGCAGTTAGAGAATTTGCTGATATATATATAATAAAATAATAACTTGCATAGAAAAAAAAGTCATATATGTTGAACTTGAAAGGTTAGCAGACAAGTAAGTTATTATTTTTTATTTCACACTAGTTGAAGATCTTTGTAATTTTCGAAAAGCCAATAAAATATTGATCAGAAGTCATCATCATTTTGGCGAATAACTTGCTCTTGGTCATTTGTTTATTTGCATTTTGTCACCAAGAGTCCAAGACTATAACTTGACTAAGATAACCCATAAGTTGACTGAGTCAACCATATGTTGAACATATAATTTTATTTTTTATTTTATTTTTCAATATATTTAATTATACATTTTTATCCATTTAATTATTTTATCAATAAAAATTAAATACTTATTTAAAAGAGATTTTTAGACATACCCCCATTTGAAAGTCGAAATTTGAGATACCCCATTTGAAATTTTTTTGAGATACCCCCAATTTAAGACAGAAGAGCTTTACCGCCGTAGGTGAGTTTTATGATGGATTATGATGGACGGCTAAGATAATAGCCCATCTTGAATTGGGGGTATCTCAAATTTTTTTCCAAATGGAGTATCTCAAATTTCGACTTTCAAATGGGGGTATGTCCAAAAATCTCTATTTAAAATTATGTCCCCGAAAATGAATGGATTTTGAGTGGAGGTATAAATGGCACTTGGCAGGGGATAAGAATTTGGGTTGGAAGTTATCTTATCTTAAAATTGTGGCATTGGAGAACCATTAATTGTGATCAAGAAGAAGAAGCTTCACTGCTTAAGATTGAGTAAGTGAGAAGAAGCTTTAGACAACTTGTTTAAGCCCTATGTTCTATTATTCTAAGGAAAAAAACATATAATTACACAATTAAGGAATGTTGACTAAGTCAAAATATATTGACTCATTAGTATTGGCATGAGAGGACTGATATTACTTAGATTTCAATTTATAAAAGCGCAAAAATTACTGTTAATTTTTTTTTGTCCTCTATATTTATTCTAATAAAGTTGTAATAGTTATAAGAAAAAAAAAGTTGCGATGATACATATTAATATAGAGAGCCGGTATCCAAGCCCCACAAATTAATAATTATGCCCCACTAAACAAATTTAATAATACCTAATATGATACATATTAATATAGAGAGCCGGTATCTAAGCCCACAAATTAGTAACTATGCCCCACTAAATAAATTTAATAATACCTAATATATCCCAAAAAATATTAATAGACATCCTATATAAAATACACTTCTTCTTCATCTTTGTCATTACTTCTCTCCACACATTTTTTTTCCTTTCTTTTCCTTTAATCTTGTTTTTTAATAAATTATAATCATCTTGTATTGAAATATGTAAAACAAATTACTTTTTTTGGAAGATTATTTTCGAAATAAACTTTGGTTGGAATGTAAAAAGAATTTCACATATTTTTGATTTCATGAGCCCTAATTTAAACGGTTGAAGCAAAATGTTTCTGTGTAGTCTACGCGCTATACGATGGTCGAATTAAAGTCTTACATACGGTTAGACTTGACCGAATGTGTTACTACTTTACGGTTTCATGTTATCGTTTATCATACGGTAAAGATAAACCGTTTTTGAATTATTTTGACGGTCACTCTAAACCGTTTGATATTATTTTTAACGGTTTTGTTCAAGTATTTGTTATTTATTCAAAAACTCAAATTTATGTTTCATTGTAACTTATGATCATATTTTGTTTCCATCAAGAGTTCAAAACTTTATATGATGATTTCAAATAGTTTAAATAGAGAAACATTTCCAATCAAGAGAGTTTTAATGATAGATTTAATAGAATCCATTTCAATAGAGAAAAAAAAATTGTAATTAAAATATCTATTTAAATTATACTAGTGTCTTAGTCGGTGCGTAGCACCGGTTAATTTTAATTTATCAATTTTCGATTACCATTCAAGTTTTAAGTTATTAATTTTTAAAAATATTATAAATTACACTGATTTATTAAATCTTATGAAATAATGATTTCTTAAGTAAATTTGGATAGATTTTCTTAATATTTTATAGGAGTTCATTATATTTTTTTTAATTTAATTTTTTTTAATTATTGGACCTTTTGCTTATAAATAAAAATCCAGCCCATAAATAAAAATATGTTAAATTACAATAAAATCATTACTTAAAGGATATTATGTAAATTTACCAAAAAACCATGACTAAAAGGATATTTTAGTTAGAATTAGGTGACAAAATTCTAAAGCTCAATTCTCATTAACCGTGACTTACCCCTGAATTTTATTCAGGTTTATAATAGTAGTATAGTAGTATAGATTTGGGTGTATTTACTATATGATGCATATTTACCGACTTGTAAAACATCGGTGGGGTGGGTTTACCATTTGAGGCCCAATTACTAAACAGTGGGGTTTGGATACCAACTCTCTTAATATATTATCTACAGTAAAATTTTTATTAATGAATGCCTTTGGGACCCAAAGTATATCTTTACTACTTGTAAAGCGGCCTGCTATTAGCTATAGTAAAAACCCATATAATATCCACTTATAACACGTTGGTAGACTTTCGTTCGACTCCGAAAATTGATTATGATTTTAAATTTTTTTTATCACTACTTTGTTAACTTTATTTAGGGATATGTTGAAGGTAAGAATGAGTTATGGCACGTGCATATTTACATAGTATGTATATATTGCGAACGAGCCTGTGGTTCAATGGTAGCACCCCTCTCACAAAGTGGAGAGGTTGTGGGTTCGAAACACGTCAACAGCTGATTGTTGATATAAGTTTCCACACGTAATTTAAAGGGGTAAGGGTCCCTCAACCCTGCTTGCCAATCAAAAATAAAATAAAAATATATGTATATATTTTCTGCTCTCACATTGTCTTTATCTCCAGCTAGACTCTGAGGGGAAGTCCTTCACACTTCCGAGCTGTGGTTGGCTGTTTTTTCAGAAAAGAAATGTATATTTTCTTCATTCTCCACAAGAACTTGGAGAGCTCGAGGAATTGGAGGCGAGTTCACCTCCACAACTCCTTCCAGGATCTTGACCACTTGCCCCATTGATGGCCTATGAGACTCCTTATCTTGGATACACCAACATGCAACTCTACATGCTCTAGTAAGTTCTTCGACATTTGCATCTCCCTGTAACCTGTAGTCTAATAATGCAAGGACATTTCCGTCTTCAATTATTTTGCGAGCAGCCCAAATAGGGAAGAACACAAACTTTCCTTCATCTGAATGATCTATGTTTCTTCTCCCTGAGACAATCTCAAAAAGCATCATTCCGTAGCTGTAAACATCAGCCTTCACTGTGATAGCTACACCTGAAATCCATTCTGGAGCAAGATAGCCTCTTGTCCCCCTCATGGTTGTCAGGACCCTGCTGAATTCCCTGCCAATAAGCTTTGCCAATCCAAAGTCGGCCACCTTGGGATAAAAGTCAGCATCCAGAAGTACGTTTTCTGGTTTGATGTCACAGTGTATAATGCAATCTCTACACTTCTCATGGAGATAACTTAGACCCCTTGCTATCCCGAGCGCAATTTGGTATCTTGTCTTCCAGTTCATCATGGCAGAATCATTTTGACCAAATATGTGATAGTCTAAAGAGCCATTTGGCATATGGTCGTAGACCAGCAATCTTGTATCTCCTTCTGAACAAAAGCCACGTAAACGAACGAGATTAACATGTTGTATTGTCCCAATAGTGCTTACTTCAGCGCGGAACTGCTTTTCTCCTTGACCAAGGCTTTCAAGTTTCTTCACAGCTATGACACTTGAATCAGGTAAAGTACCTTTGAAGACAGAACCAAAAGCTCCACCACCCAACTTTTCATAGAAATTGTTTGTCGCATTTTGTAGGTCTTTGTAGGCAAACACCATCAAAGAGCCTTCAAAGCTCTTTGATTTTCCAACAGATTGACCTATTCGCCATCTCCGAATATAAAACAAAACAAGGACTAGTATAGCACCAATTCCTGCAACTGCACCTACAATAACACCAGTATTTGTTTTCTTATCCTTACCTCCAGACTTCTGGAAATCAGAAGCCGCAAGTCTTAGATAGAGATCTTCTCCACCATCCTCATCATCTGAGAGCTGCTGCAGACTTAATAAGTCTGCATCCCAAATTGAACAAAAACTGGTGTAAGCGTAAGCACTGCAATTACAGTTACTCCAACATGCCAATTTGCAGTCATCAGCACTTGCAACTGCCAGACGCTGTGCGTTGTCAGGCAATTTCACATTGGGCATTGAAAAAAAATTGTCTTTGTCCCCACATTGCAAAGATGTTTTCCTCACACAACCACCAGAAGAATAATTCGACAAATTCCATTCTTCCTCGTATCGTGGTTTGAATCCATCCATACATGTACAAAAAGGGAAGCTTCTCTGATTGCATACACCGAAAGCGCCACAAAAGGCATAAACATCACATTGTTGCCTTGGTATGCTCCAAAACAAAAACGGCGTTTGTGTTTTTTCATCCCATTTATATTGTTTGATTTGCCCTGACAAATCAAGCACTTGCCAAGATATAATGGAAGTATTATAAAGACTGTAGGTGAAGACACTCTCATTTTCATTTTTAAGAAAGCTAAAATTGAAGAGAAAGTCTAATCTCATATCCGGAATCCCACTGAAAATCTGTCCATTCCATTGTCCACTACTCCAGTACCTTCGAGTCCGATTCCACAATATTACAAACTGGTCTCCACTTGGGTCTATTCTTAATGAGATTAATCCCTCAGAAGGATCATTTGGACTTTTCCAAGAAGTCAGTAACTGCGATTTTTTGGTTCGATTATCATATCTAATCCTTCCACCTGGCAACCATGTATCAGTTGGGTAATCAAAACTCTGCCAAAAAACATCAGATGGCTTATCACCTTTTCTCAAAACAAGATTTCCATCATCCCCAAGCACTGCTACAGATGAATTTAAGGGGTTTAAGCTAGAGTTTGTCGACCAAACCACAGCTTTTGATTGGTTTAACAGAACTAAATTACCATCTTCTAAAAGTTTCAGCTCTGCAGTAAAAGGGTCACTAACAGGAGTATTTCTATTACCAACCCAAACAACAGTTTTGTTTTGAATAGATATTTTCTTGTACCAAATACCTATGTAGTAGTTAGGAGAGTTACCTGGTTGAAAGTACCCAAGTTCATAAATTCCACTTTTAGAGATCAAAGTTTGGTTTAAATTGAGGGATTGACCTGAAGACATGGTATCAGCTGCAGAACACAGATGAGTAATGTTAAATAAAAAGAAGGTGAATAGAACCAATGAGAGAAGCAGACATGTTTGGCTTTTGTCTTCCATCTTTTCTGTGCATATACTACTTCAGAAAATTTGCTGAGATATAACAAGTTGTACTTGTATGGCTGGACTTCAAACCAAAGTTATGTTAAACTTGGAAGCACTGCCAGGCAATTAAGTCAGCTATTCTTTACTACCAGCTTAAGGTCTTTGTAGTTTTGAATAAGTCAATTATCACTTCATGAAGACTTCAATACGCGTAAATCTTTTGACATTAAGATTTAGGCTAACTATTTTATGGTTTTAATTTTTTTTTTTTGCGTGGTTAAGTACGGCAAAAACAAATTCTAAAACATATTGTGATTTGTGTACTGTATTCATGTCATTTACGAGAGATATAGTTCGGTACACAAAAATGTACTCTCATTGTTTTTGTGAATGATCTGTAGCTCAACCTATTTTTTTTTTTTAAAAAAAAAAATTCTTGTATTACAAGTTTTGGTGTTTCAAAGTCTGTTACTGAGCTTGCTAGTTTGTTTGATGTGATTCTTCTAAACTTAATATGCATTTTTTGCAGGTAGAGAAGAGATTGAGTTGATTGCAAGTAGACCAAAGAAATGTGCATCGAAGTGGTGCGTCCTCTGGAATGGTGACTTGCATGTTTTGTGTAGTACGGATTGTTACTTATAATCATTCCAACGACAGATTTGAAGAAACTATGGACGATTGTCTGCAATCTATCAAACAGTTGGTTGCCAGTATTGCTACTGCTGCATCTCCCTGTGATAGACAGTTGTAAGCATTTTATCTTTCTCTTACAATTTCAACTTAGGTATCAGTCATTATCTGAGATTACAAGATGATTTGTGACTATAAGTTATTAACATCGATTGGTTCTTGATTAAGAATGCCAAATGCATGATTCAAAAGTTATCTCTTGGGATCTTTCATGTGAGTTGTAGGCTGGTGCATTATAAGTTAATTACTCTGCCATATAGGTTCCAGTAAGCAATGATGATGATGATGAGACAGTCTTCGCCACAAGGAGAGGTTGGTGCAAAAATCCTTTTAGACCCCATGGGCTTCCCTTCATAGGTTCAGGAATGGTTTAAGGCTTGAGGCGAAGACTGTCTCATCATCGTCATCATTCCTTGCCATCGGTTGAGAGAGAAAGCCGGACCGTAGGTTTGAAGATTTTATTGGTTTGAATCATCAATAAGTACTCGTCTTGAACTGAACTTCCTACTCGTTTTTGTGCCAGTCTTGTTTAAGATTGATAGACGTACAGTAGCGTTAATCGCTCACTCCACTCATATTTCCAAGGCTGTCGACCTCACATAGCTATCACTGCCGATTGCCGACACCCAACCCTCAAAGTGAGAAAGATCTCCCTTTTGTTGATTGTGACAGGTTGATCCTGAAAGTGAACTTGATGTCTGTCTTGAAATTTCAAAGTTGCTAGTGAAGCCGAAGAAAAAAAGGGGTGCGTAGGCCTGCCTTCTTTGAATCGTGTATTGACTAAGCTGCAGCTAGATCAACCTTCGGTTCTCAGTCCCTTATTCAATGGGTCGGACCACATCTCAATTCTAATATATGTAACTGAACTCGAAAACCACTGCCAAGACCTATTCAGAAAGCTAAGCCAGTTAGTTAATAAGCCCTTCTTTTTAATTCCACAAATAGGATCGAACAACCAGCGCCGGGCAGTCAGAATGGAGTCTATTTGTAGACAGTGAGTGACGAAGCTTACAGCTTATCTGCTAACCTCAACCCATACCATCTTCTTAAAAGGGCGGTTGATAAAAATATGTTCAGTGGCATTATTTGTACAGTGCTGCAGACAGAACAAAAGTCTTTCGCTGATGTCCATTATAATGTCGCGAAGGGGTATGAGATTTTGAAAGCTACCCATGGACACAACAACAAAATGAAATAATTTGACTTTAAAAGGTGTATTAGTCCTAATTCATCAGTTCATTCTAATTTCAGTTAGTTTTATCATAGTTGATTGCCAAAAATGCCATGGAGTATCACATATAGCCTTAACTATAGTCATTATTAATTAGTTTGGGAATAAAATCAGCAACATATAAACAAGACAAAGAACAGAAAATTGATATACAGTAGTACCTAACACTCAGAAATCGATTATTTCAGGATGCAATTCCACATGATGGAAGTCAACTGGTTAATATTCTTCTCCTACATTAGAAATGCCGCTTCTCGTCTGAGATGAGGTACTTCACACATCAAGGGAGCTGTGGTTGGAGGTTGTTTCTGTAAAGAAATCTGAGCTTTCCTCATCCATCACAAGATTTTGGAGAGCTCTGGGGATTGGAGGCGAGCTTACCTCTGTAACTCCCTCAAGGATCTGGACTACCTTTCCCATAGATGGCCTATGGGACTCATCATCTTGGATACACCAACAAGCAACTCTACAAGCTCTAGTAAGTTCTTCAACATGTGCATCTCCTTGTAACCTGTAGTCTAATAGTGCAAGGACATTTTCGCCTTCACTTAATTTGCGTGCAGCCCAAGTAGGGAAGAACACAAACTTTTCTTCCTCGGCATGGTCTGAGTTTCTTCTCCCTGATATAATTTCGAAAAGCATCATTCCATAGCTATAAACATCAGCCTTTTCCGTGATAGCTACACCAGAAATCCATTCGGGAGCAAGATAGCCTCTAGTTCCCCTCATGGTTGTCAGGACCCTGCTAAAATCTCTACCAATAAGCTTTGCTAAGCCAAAGTCGGCCACCATTGGACAGAAATCAGCATCCAGAAGTATGTTCTCTGGTTTGATGTCACAGTGTATAATGCAATCTCTATACTTCTCATGGAGATAACTTAGACCTCTCGCTATCCCAAGCGCAATTTGGTATCTTGTTTTCCAGTTCAACTTGTATGGATACTGTTGATGAAACATGTGAGAATTCAATGAGCCATTGAGCATATAATCGTATACCAGCAATCTTGAATCTCCTTCAGAGCAAAAGCCACGTAAACGAACAAGATTAACATGGTGTATCATCCCAATAGTGCTTACTTCTGTGCGGAATTGTTTTTCTCCTTGATGATGAGCAAGGCCTTCGAGTTTCTTCACAGCTATGGAAGTTGAATCCGGTAAAACACCTTTGAAGACAGAACCAAAACCTCCACCACCCAACTTTATGGAGAAATTACTTGTCGCATTCTGTAATTCTTTATAGGTGAATGGCACCAGAGAGCCCTCAACTACTTTTGTGGTTCCAATGGATAGTCTCCTTCGCCACCTGGAAATAGAAAACAAAACAAGGCCTAGCAAAGCTACAATTCCTGCAAGTGCTCCTCCTATTACCCGAGTATTTTCTTCCTTCTTTTGACCTCCAGATTTCAGGATATCAGATGCCACAAGTCTGAGATAGAGATCTTCTCCACCAGTTTCACCACCAGAGATTTGTTGTAGATTGAACAAATCTCCATTCCAAATTGAACACGCATTGCTGTAAGTATAAGCAGTGCATGTGCAGTCATCTGAACACGCCAGTTTGCAGGCATCAGCACTTGCAACTGACAAATTCCGTGGGTTGAGAGGGGCTTTCACATTGGACATGAGCGAAAATGCGTCTCTGTGCCCACATTGCAGAGATGTGTTCCTCACGCAACCACCAGAAGAAAAATCGGATATATTCCAGTCTTTCGGAGATTGTGGTTTGAATCCATCCATACATGTACAGAGAGGGTAACCTCTCTGTTTGCATACACCAAAAGCGCCACAGAAAGCATAAACATCACATTTTTGAATTGGTTGTGTCCAAAACAGAAACCACCTCTCTTTAGCCCAACTTAATTGCTTGAGTTGCCCCGACGCATCAAGCACTTGTCTAGTAATAAGAGAAGTATTATATGTGTAGTAA